>APFE030489502.1:18359-57677 GCA_000404065.3 Pinus taeda
ACGCTACCAGTAAGTTCAGAAACCTCAACAGCTTCAGGATCGTATCCTGTTTCTAGACCTTGGTAATCCGGATGAACTACCAATGAAGACTCTCCTTCTTCAGGTGAAAGTGTTCTACTGCCACCAGGAGTGACAAGGAATTTTAATCCTTCGTAATAAGGCCGGTCCTCTCCAGGAGGGTCACCTCGTGCTCTACAGGCTCGCCTCAATATATCGGCCAGACTAACAACTTCAGGAGACTCACCCTGAAGTCTATGGGAGCGTCTCGGTGATTCAGCCACAGCTAAAACTTTTAACTACTACACACGAAAACAAAGTAAAATCTCAAGAAAACACCTAAAGTCACTAAAGAACCAATCAATTTTGAAGCATATGCCTAAAGAATCTAGGGCATCAAACCAAACATAAACAGTGGCTTCCGGACCAAAAACACTAGTTGGTGATGAAATCCAACCTCGTAGGATTCAGTACAGAAATAGCGGGTGGGACAGTTACCCCGGCAACCTGCTTAATGAATAGAGTGGACCAAGTTCCTCCACTTTAACCGTCTCGAGTGAAGAGAACCCCCCAGAAAATCCAAGTGAGTCTAGCCAACGTCTGCTCCAGGTACAGTGGGATCTTCCCGCCACCGTCACCTTAGGAAAAATCCTAGAGAATATGGACACTAAGGTTACCAAAAGAAACAAATACACTTGGGGGAACAGTCTACGATCTGATACACATGCAAGGGAAGAGTAGCAAGCTCAATCCCCTTGAAGGCTCCTCGAAATAAACCGAGGTTTACCAACAAGTGACCCTAGGCTCCTCGACAATAATCCAAGGTTTACCGTTTGTAATACGTGAATATCTGGCGTCATTCCCAATGAGGAAGGATTGATTCCCACATTGGTTCAGACACGATCATGTGCTTCTCCTTTAAGAGGAGCTTTCCCAGAGTATAAATGCAACAATTGGATTTCTCCTACTGCAAGATAAAGCTACTTGTTTGTTTTACTTATCTTGGAGAGTTAATTACTCCCTACTCCAAGATACTAGCCTAAGCTATATCGGTGTATCAGAGCCCTAGAAACAAAAAATTTTCTAGATTGATTTTATATTAAGCGTGATTTTTAGTGGTTTTTGATTAAGTCAAAAGGTGATGGAGATGAAACTTATGGTGTAAAGACTCGACACAGAATCACTACAAAGATGCACTTAAGATGACTAACTAATCTTTTCTCTTCAATGAAGTTCTAGTTAAAAAAGAGTTGGAGGATGCAAATACTTTTAAAAACACAAATCTTTCTTTAACAATCAAATCAAAAGAAGAGTATTCAATTCAATGCACTCAAAAACGAGCCAACTAATTATTCCTACAATAATTTCTCTTTTCATTCGAAAACTCAAATGCTACTAAGAACAAGATTTTTCTTCAAAAGAGACCTTTCATTTTTCTAAAAGCATTAAAAATTATAACTAAAGCAATCTTTGAGAAAACTATTTAATGCAGCAAACTTAAGATCTATAAACTAACAAAATCCTATTTGAAGTAGAAAGCTCACAAAAGTGTTTTTGAGGATGTTTTACTTGGTCACAAGCAAACCAAGGACTAATTTGTTTAGAATTACAAATAAGTCAAGAACAACCAATTTTGCATTCCTTTTTTAAAAATGAAAATCCAAACTTTAAATCACAAGTTATCGAAGTTTTGTAAAGAGAAATCTCAAAGAGGATTTCTCAACAAGGGGAGATTTCAAACATGGTCAGACTCTCAAGAAGACTGGTAGACACTAAGGTGATCTGAAGTCCCTACAGCTTCTAATCTCAGAGCCACTACACAACCAAATCAAAAAACAAACCCAACAAGCAAAAATTCTAGGAATATCACCTAAAACTCTAATGCTAATGAAACAATCCAAGGAAAGATTTCAACCAGTCACATGCAGGTATGGGCAGAGGACAATTACTAGAAAAACAAAATAAAATTAACTAAAAGAGCAAAAGTCAAAATTTTCAAAAATTTAGCAGGGTACGCAGGTGCAGAGCTCACCCAGGTGCGGGTACGCTCTGTGAACAAAAACAAAGTGCGTACAGGTACGCACTGTGATCTAAGCGCAGGCTGCGGACTTCAACTAAGGTAATGAAAAATAAAAAACAAAGCTAAAACAACTAAGTCTACCCAAATCCACACACAACAAGCCAAAAACAGAAACCAAAAAAAAGTTTCTCAAGTCAAAGAAAATTGAGGAAAACAACCAAGTCCCCAGTGGAGTCGCCATTTGTCACGCGGAATCAGTCGATCTTGCGGACAAGACAGACCTTCCTAGAATCTAATGAAGACCTAATGACAAACAAACCAACCAAACACTATCTTTTTCTAAATGTGCTTTATAAGTAATGCGAAACAAGTGTGTTTAAGGGCCTACCTCATGTCCAACACAAGTTCGGAGATGCCTTCGCTTCTTTGATCCAAATAAGTTCCTTCGTCGCAAACCTGCAAGCACAAACAAGGCAAACAATTAAATAGCCCCTGAATATCCAATATTATAAAACATATTTAACATGAAATTCAAGGAGTCCATGAAACAAATAGCATAAGATACTTGTTGAGAAAAATGAGCTTGATTGTATTAATTCAAAAAGAAAGAACCTTACAACCTTTGCCTTGACGTTGTACAAGCTCCTTCCAGGGTCCAACAAGAAGTCTCCTCTACTTTGACAAGCTTCACTCACTCCCTAATGGGGCCAAAAAGGTACATGATCTCTCCTTTTAAGCTCAAATAGGAAATCTTGATTTCACTAGCATTTACCCTCAAAAGTTCAGCTTCTAACCTCCCTGGCCACTGACCTAATGCGTCAATTTATAGTGCAATGGAGATCAGTTACTAGCTCCTCCTTCAAATGGATAGAGTCCTCCTTCAAAGGGATAACTCCTGTCAACAAGGGATTAGTTCCTCCTATGATGGGATGCATGAACCACTTGGAGCAAACAATCCACGTAACAAATGCTTCTAGAAAACTCTAGAATTAACCCAAGATGAGTTTTTTAAGATAAAGATTGTGCCTTTTGACTTTTACAGGGGTACCCACCTTCCCCTTTACATACAGAGTGTATAAGTATGTAGATACCTTAAACAAAAGGTGTGGGCCCACAGGCAAAAGTAAGAGAAAGTGCGGAACCAGAGTTACATTGCTTTTGGATGTCTTTCTCTCTTTTCTCAAGCTTGTTTTGAAGGGTTGAGGTTTAAGACTTGCTTAGGAAGCTAGTATAGGTAATGATGGGCCTACATCAACTACAAATAATCAAGGTGACGATATTTTTGTGTAACACATACGATATTTGTGCTTTTTTAGTGGCTCTTCCTTCGCTGACCAGCTTTTGGTGCATTCCGCCAAATCTTCATTCTCCTTGGTGAATTTCTCCACGAACTGTTTGTTATAGATAGCCCGTGGCTCTGGTAAATGATACATGCATCTTAAATTTTGTGGAGTAAATGATCCTATAACCTCCTAGTTCTACGACTTGAATTGCATGTCCATTATCTCAACATCGTCTATCACCCATTTGACCATATCTGTATAGGGAAGTAGTTTTGGCCTTGCTGTGATACGGTGCAGGAATGAGCATGCAAGCTCTATAAGTGATGCTTCGAATGACCCATGTTCATCTTGTGTAGCTGTAATTTCCATGACTCTCAGGTTTTCTTCCTCCAGCAGACTATACATGCCTTCCCAAGTAGATATCCCTGCTTCTTTGGTATAGGTGGTGTCTGTGAATAATGGAGTCATCTCTATTTTTCAGATACTGGAGCTTTTCCTTTCTTCCCCATCACATTCTGTGCACTGCTCTGTGTATTGTTTTGCGTACCGCTCTTGTAAGTTCACAAGTAGAGAAATAAGACATAATAAGAAAGATAAAGAATGACGGTAAATAATAAGGTGATGGGAAAGCTCTTAATTTCAAAATCACATCCAATATATCACCTTGCATGAAATAACCCTTTGGCTCAGATCTAAATCATTTCTCACAAATAACCATCAATAAACCACTAAGTTGACATCAATGCCCATAACTCAATATTGGATGATGAGAAATATTTCATCGAACTGTGAGCCCTTTTAATCTGCGATAAAGTGATTTTGTGATTTACTTTGCAATATCGCAGATCGCAATATCACTAATATTTTTTCGTTAACAATCTTTTATTTCATTGTGTGACTGCGAGATGATTTATCGCATTTCACAATATCGGGACGTTTTATCTTAGGTGGCACTGCGATGTATGGGATCTATGATATGTGATGAATCTGTGTGGCTTGCGATCTCCCATCATCACATTTTTGCAATTCCAATTATTTCTTTATATATGATGCCCTATGTTACCCTTTTGTGATGCAATGTTCATCATTATGAGAACAATTTTATTTGAGACTTTTCATAATACTTAAGACTTTGCGTTTGTGGATGTTTTTCCTAAGTTTATGATAGTGTGTTTTATTAAAAGGGAATTCTAAGTGCTAATTTTTTATTTTAGAAGGGTCCCCATTTATTTAGTGCTATTACTAATACTAAATAAAAAGGGGGGTTGTTGCTGGCACCAACAATTGGTGATTCACTAGAAAGAACCAGTTACCTCTGATTATCTTTTGAATTTTCTAAAACTTCCAAAATAGAAAAGTTTTCTGGAAAATCAAACTTTATTATAGAAATATAAAGTGCATAATGCTCTTTGCCATCAACAATAGTTTTTTCCTTCCGTGTCAATTCTGATTATTTCTTCCCAAAGCTAGCCATTGCATTTACATTAGTCACTACTTAGTTTATAAGGATAAAAACAAAGACATCTATGTAGATCAGTTTTAAGTATGCTCATTTGTCATAGGTAGAGTCTTTGCTACTAGCAGGCATTTATAGCCTCAACAGGGTTACCTGTTACCAAGCAATAATCTAGTATCCTACTTCAAGAAGTATGCAATTTTCAAAGATAAATCCACATTCAAACTTATTGCTTTCATTTTCTTTTAATTATTAAAGAACAATGTCTTGGTTTGGTGGCCAAATTTTGATAGTGCCATTCACTTGGTTTATACAAGTTGGCTTGTGATGATACCCCTTGTCTTTTGATTGCAAAAATCTTGAGTCATTTCCCTGTTTTGGTATGCAGCTTGGCAATGTCAGCTAGTTATAATATTTATGATCATGAGAAGTCGACTCTTGAGGAGACCTCTTATTCTTTAAGTTTATAGTGCACAGTTGGATTACTCTTTGAAACTTGTAATTCCCTAAGTGAGGAGGAAGTCATTGGTTCCTTAAGAATAGCTCTGGACAACAATTATAGAGTTTTGAAGACAACTTTTCTATAGAGAACCTTCGTTTTGTTATTGATGCTTTTTATGACTGATATAAAACAAATTCCCACTAAAGGTTGCTTTTAATCAAATTTGTAAGGTTGAAACTAGTAAAATTTTCAGGCTTGTAGCACTTGACTATATTTTTCAATAATAATGATTAATTTTCCAAATCAGTTATATTTATACAAGCAAAAAACTAAATTTACAAGGGACACTAATCTTTTCCGTGAAATCCAAAAGTAACCATTTACAACCTGTTTTATTATCAAATTAAAGCTATAAATAATAATTTACAAAAATAGAAGAGGTCATCTTGTATGGAAAGTATTTTTTAAGGATCTACCCATTAACAGGTAAATATTCTCTTTTCCCTACTAAATCTTGTAACATGAAAGTCGATGGACATATGATTTCAGCAATTTGGAATGGTCCAAGCCACATTCGTTGGAATTTAGAATGTTTGCCTTTTTCTTCGTGAGCTTTATCCCATTTCAATACTAAATCTCCAATTCGAAAATCCTTCCTAGATACCATGTTTGAATCAAAAGAAGCCTTTACTAATGCTTGATGATGCACATAGGTAATTCTAGCCTATTCTCATTCCTCTTCTAGCTTAAGGATATGCAATTGTCTTAGTTGCAAAGATGAATAAGGTGTTTCTTCAATAAATTGAAAGGCTAAAGAAGAAATTGCTAGATGAGTTGGGAGAACTACTTCTTTCCCATAAACTAAATTAAAGGGAGAAGTGCCAATGGAAGCCTTTTGAATTATTTGATCTACCCAAAGAGCATACATCAAAGATTTGTGCCAACTTTTATGATTCTGATCAATAGTTCACTTAATGATTCTGATTAGGTTTTTATTTGTTGATTCAGCCAACCCGTTCCCTTGTGGGTAATAATTGGCAAAATACATAAATTTAAAACCTCTTTTAAGGGCAAATTCAATCATAGCATTGCCAGCAAAATATGATGCATTACCAAAAATTAAAGTAGAAGGTAAGCCAAACTTGGTAGTTATGAACTGATCTATGAAATCGATGATATGTTCAGCATTAGCTATCTTGAGAGGAGCTGCTTCTACCCATTTAGTAAAATAGACTGTAGATGTAAGGATATACCTATGTTATTTAGAAGAGTGAGGAATGATCTCACCTATTATATCTAATCCAAATTACTCAAACGGTTGGTCGATATTAACCGGTTGAAATGGAAATGATGGTTTCTTTTGTCTTCCAGTAGCAGTTTGACAAACTTGACATTTCCTCACATAGCTATGTGCATCTTTAAATAAAGTAGGCCAATAGTATCCTGCACACAAAATTTTGTGTGTTGTTGCATCTCTTGCATAATATCCACCTGTTGGTCCATCATGGAGTTCCTACAACATTTTTTTAGCTTCAAATTTCTCAAGACATCGAAGAAGAATAGAATCATAATTCATCCTAAAAAGTACATCATTTACAAGTTGATATTGCTTAGCTTTCAATCTTAGGGCTCTTTTTTTTGTATGATTCAGATTTGAAGGAGCATATCCATTTTTTAAATAAAACATGATATCAACATATCTTGATTCAATATCATTTAGACTTACCTCATATATTTGTACCTCTTGATTGGGAGATGGTATTTCTAATATAAGTGATGCTCTAGCCAACATTCTGCAAAACCCTTGACCTTTTACAATATTTGCTGGCTTGATCTCAGTGTCATATTCTTGTAGGGCAGTGACCCAATTTTCTCTCTTTTCACCTACATCTTTCTATACCAAGATATTTCTTACTGCTGGAAATGACACAATTATCTTTGTATGGGTCTTAAGAAGAAAGGGTCTAAAGTGTTTGATTGCTTTGAAAACAACATCAGCTTGTTTCTCAACATTAGAATAATTTAATTCAGCCCCTTGCAAATTTGAACTAAAGAAGGCAATTGGGGCTTCCACTTTGTCTTGATTGGCTTGCGTGGGTATTGTAGCATATGACTTCTCAGAGGAAAATGTATAAAAAATGAAAGGATCGGAAAAGTTTGGAGTCGCTAGGGATGCGACATTAACAATGCTTGCTTAATCATATTAAACGCTTCATATCCTGCCTGACCCCATCTAAAGAGTAAATTTTTCTTGATCATTGCTTGTAATGGTGACACAATTCTTGAGAAGTCTGGGACAAATATTTTCACAAAATTAATTTCACCAAGGAAGGATTACATTACTTTCTTAATATGTGGTAAGGATATTTTAGAAATTTCCTTAATTCTATCTGGATCAATATGAATTCTAGATTTAGACACTATAAATCCAAGAAGTTTTCCTTCACTTAATGCAAAAAAGGACTTTTTTGGATTAAGTGAAATCCCATACCTTTAACAGTGTTGAAAGATCTGCCTTAAATCTTTGAGGTGAATACTACATTTTTTAGAATATACTGTTATGTCATCCAAGTAAATCACCATTGATTTGTTTACTAATCCCTTAAATGCAATATCCTTGGCCCTTTGAAATGTGGCACCAATGTTAATTAGCTCAAAAGGCATCTTTTGATATGCATATGTACCCCATTTGGTTTTGAATGTGGTTTTTAGCTGATCATCTGGATGGACTAAGACTTGGTTGTAGCCGGAGAAACCATCTAATAAGGACATCAATTCTTATCCCACAATTGCTTGTAATATTTGTTCCATAGGAGGTAGTGGAAAATTATCCTTTTAGCAGGCTTTGCTAAGATTTCGAAAGTCAATACAAATTTGAAAGTCTCCATTTTTCTTTCTTACTGGAACTAGATTGTAAACCCATCTAGAATGTCGAACGGGAAAAATAATTTTGGATTTCAACAGTTTATTGAGCTTAGACTTAATCTGAATTTCTAGATTAGGATGAATATTCCTCAACTTTTGCTGGGCTGGATTTTCATCAGCTATCACCGGGATAATATGCTGAATGATTGAAGTGTCGTAAGTCTTAAGGTCATTGTAATTCTAGGCAAAGACATTTTTATACTGCTTTAGAAGTCGAACAAAGGCTAATTTTTCTTCTGGGGCTAGACCAAGACCTAAGTTGATATTCTGCAGCTTAGTATCCATTCCTAGATTTACTAATTCATATTTCAGAGTTAAACACTAAAGTTTTGAATTGGTAGACCTTTTGAATCTGTCTTTTAAATCGTATAGGTCTTCTAACATGACTACAGATTTGTTATGGCATTATTGGTGCTCTCTTGTTGTAACTTCTTATCATGTTGGTCCCCGTCAATTATCTGATTACTGTAAGATCCTTCTGAAGTCAGGAAACTTACAATGTTAGGGTCATCGTTGAAAATTCTCTAGTTTGTAACATTATCAGGGATGGAGGGCCTAAAGATCAATTTCATTGAGAATTTTTCTGGGATATAGTCTTCTGAGGGAACGAGCTTGGAAGCTATATTAGCTAGGAGGTCAATACTAGCATTTTAGAGTCTGGGAATGAATGAAATATTGAATTCTATAAAATGTTTAGTCAAATCTTGTACTAAATATTGATAATTATTTAAGTGACCTGATAGAAAATGTATAATATTTCGTACCTATTTAATAACAATCTCAGAATCTCCAAAGACTTGTAGATACTTGATGTCCAGTCTGATCACCTTGCACAACCCTTGCACTAAGACTTTGTATTTTGTAGTGTTGTTTGTGAAATTGAACTTGAGTATATAGGTTAGAATGGTTTTATTTCCTTATAGACTAATTAATACACATCCCACTCCTGCTCCATCATTAGACTTAGAACCATCAAAAAATAATTTCCAAAACAAAGAGTTATTTACAGGACTATCTACAAAATTAACGCATGTAGAACTATCTAATTGAGAAAAGTTTTCTAGTTGAGACAAAATAAAATGTTCTAAATAAGGCGAAGTATGAGCATTAAAATTTCCTAAGAAAGAGTCAACAAAATAGTTACCAATTATATTGTTTCTATATGCTATAGGTTCATTTTCTCCTTCCAGTTTCGTCACTATGTATTTTTGATGTCTTTCTCACTCAACCTTTATCTGATTTGGTTTACCATTGTAAGGGAGCCACATATGTGACCAGTCGGTCGCAAAGTATCCATGAATATTTTTAGATCAATCCCTGCTAAGAATTAAACCATAAAATTTAGGAATGTCTGTGAATAAAATATCAATGACTTGACATACCTTTGGATTCGATGAGAGCCTTACGGTCACTTGATTTAGTTCGCCAATTACTTCAACTTGCAATTAGTCTAGCTGAACTATGCGTACTACAAATTTTTGAGGTTGGACGTTTAAATTTGCACAAATTGTTTTAGGAAAAATATTAGATGAAGCACCTGAATCTACCGAACAATTATGCAATTTTTTATCGAAAATTTCGAAAGTAAGGAGGAATGGAGGAGTATGGGATTTTTACCTGCCTCCAATTAAAGCAATATCATTTGGGTCAACTTTATTTGCCATACTAGTTAGAGGTTTTTCCATTTCATGAGAAGCTTGCGAGATTACAACGGCAGGAAGAGGTGCAATGGGTATTGCATGCAGCTCTTTCAAAAGTAGTTTCTGTTGATGCTTTAATTTACTCAGTTCATGAAAAGTAATGTTGGCCCTAGTCATCTTCATGTCTTCAACAATATTATACTCCATCTCATTAGAAACGATTAGTGTTTTAGATGGAGTTGATGACTCGGATTAGATTGGTTTTGTTTGAGTCGCTTTTGGTGATGATTTCTTACCTGCAACTTTATCCTTGGGAACCGAGCTTACGTTCTTCTGTTTAGAACTAGGCTGTTGAAGATTGAGTTGATTTCTACTTCTGGTATTGACTAGTGATGCCTCTTGATCCTCTTCATCTGGAAGAATGAAGTGCCACATTCCCTGTAGCTCTACGACCTCATCTTCATCAATAGGTTCTTCATTGGAAACTTCTTCTTCTTCTCCTTCAGATTTTGCATTTGTTATAGCATTGGGAGGCTTTGGATCAGTTGAAGGGTTTTTCCTATAAGGCTTGTAGGGTTTCTTAGAAGAAGTCTCTGCTACTTGTCTTTTAATGTCAACCATTTCATTAGACATGGTTTTTAAAACTTTCTATAATCCTTCCAAATCAAATGGGTCCTTTAATTGCTTTTTCTTAGGATCATCTCTAAAAGCAACCTTCTTTGATTTTCTTTCATCAATAACATTTTTCTTTTCTAAAGCTAAGATACGCTTTTCTACTGCTATCGCTTCCTTCATGTTTTTGGCCAATGTTGGCTTGGCAGTGATATCAACAAAGATTGCTATATTCGATGGTAAAACAGATATGTACCATTCACTTCAAACTTTTTCACTAGGCTTGGAAGTGGTAAGGATTTTATTCAAGAGTTTGTTGAAACGCAAGTTGAAATATTTGATAGGTTCTCTCGATTCAGTCTTAAGATTTGATAGATCATTGATCAATGTTGCCATAGACCTATCATTGCCGAACTTTGTCAAGAATTGGTCTTGGAAAATGTCCCAACTAGTAATGGATCTCGATAGTAATGAAAAATACCAGGACCTAGCTGCTCCTTGTAAAGTATATGGAAACAGTCTAACAACAATGTCTTCAATTGTAACTCCATTTAAATTTATTGATAACACAAAGTTATTTATGTGTTCCTCTGCTAGCATGCATGTTTCAGGATTAAACTTGGGTAGCCATTTCTCAGGATGGGCCGGTAATTGACTAAAGGGCGAAGGTATTGTGACTACCCCTAGATTGTTCCATGGGTTTTGAGCCATCGTTGAACAACTAATAGAGGAAAGCGCAGATGAAGTTCCTTGTGGTGGGGACGAAGATGTCGAAGTTCCAATACTCCGTTGGACAATGATATGAAGTGGAGGAGTGGTTGGTTGACTTTGCAATGGAGAAGATGGAATGGGTGACAATGATGAAAGAGTCTCACTATTAGACCCTTGAGGTGTCTTCCTTGCTCTTTTCTTTTTAGGCAGAGGTAATTCAGTTGGTTCAATACCAATATTTTCACTCTATAATCTGGTAAGAGGATGAGAATGAATATATTGTGAAGTCACACTACCTTGAGATAATTCAGATTTCTGTGGTGATATGGAAAATCCTTGAAATTTATGGATCAAAGATTGAACTTCAAGGGGTTCGATAGTAGATTTATCTAAAATATTTAGGTTTGTGGTAGTGGTTGTTGTTTTCTCAACTTCTCACTTAAGATTTAAAGACTCAAATTGCAATGGAGAAGTCGAGGGAGATGTTGAGGGCAATTTATTCTTAGAATGGGTTTTGGATTTAGATTTACTAGCCCTTCACAGTTCGTGCCCTCCTTCTAGCGCCAAATATGTTGAAGCCCTAAAAATCGAGTCTACAACAAAGAGGATAATCACCCTGTCCAGACCTTGAAAGCAGCTCCTTTTTTGTTTGGGATAGTGGCTCTGACTGGGGATAATGGGACCAGATTCCCAATTTGTTTGTGATGATGCTAAGAGATGATGTTTTCCTTGCTAAACTTTCTAAAGAGAATTCTTTTAATATAAATATAATCTAATACATGCAATTTTATTCTAATGAATGGAAACATCTAATTCTAAAATCTATCCCGGATTAACTCTTCACTTATGCGATCTAAAATAGTTTCTAACAGTAATCAGTAATAAATATTATTCAATTACATGGAGAAACTAACAGGTATGGAGAAACATAACAGTGTATAAGAGTTCTCTCAGTGTTGAAGGTCAACTGCAAGGGTTTCTGCAACCACCGAAACGGCGCCGCACAACCCTTTGCTCCATCCATCGAGGACCTGACCTCCTGCAGCAAAAGCCAAAAGCTGCAAGAGGCACGAAAGTAAGAAACATGGATCCCCCACAAGGGGGAGCGCAGCCGCTCTCCCCTCGGATCACTGACATGCAGACTGACAAGGATGCGACCATCATCTTTGTATCAGTAGATGAGGAAGCGCTCAAAGCATAGAAAGGGGAAAACAACAAGAAAACAGAACTGAGTCAGCAAGCAGACAAGACAAATGATAACCATGGAAGAACTGACAGAGTAGAGGACAGACCAAAAGTAACCTCCAATACCTGCAAGCCCATTGCAGCTGTGAGGCCAAGAATAGAGGTACCAGGTTAGAAGATTGACGAACGCATCCAATACATGAGGGATCATGCCCTCATAGGAAAGTTCATTGGGTTCTGGCCAACAGAGAAAGCGCTGCGAGGTTGGATAACGGAAAAATGGAAACCCAAGGGACATGTAACCCTACGCTTGGCTCCAAAAGGTTTTTTTACAACCATCTTCCTCTGCTTGGAAGACAAGTACAAAATCATGGACGAGGGCCCTTACTTCTTCAACTCAGCAGGACTATATCTCAGAGACTAGGTAGCCAGATTCAACCCGGACAAAGAAGACCTGACTTGGGCTCGGGTCTGGATACGAATGTACTCACTTCCAGATGAATATTGGGAGGAAAGTCTGCTCAAAGATATAGGCAATGGCCTGGGGGCATACATAAAGGTTGCAGAAGAAACAAAGCTCCAACGATACACCTCCTATGCCCAGATCTGTGTCTTCATGCGCTTGGACCATCCCCTGCCGGATACAGTAAGTCTCGCTCACCATGATAACGAATGGATCCAACCCTTAGACTATGAACATGTTCCTTTCCGATGCAGGAAATGTCACGCCCATGGCCATCTGTTCCGAGACTGCCCTTTAAATGTCATGAATAAGGCTGCTAAGCCCTCCAATCCCCCATCTCAAGATGGATTTACCAAAGCTCCAAGTCCAAAGCGCTCGCATAAAAAGTCCCAGACTGGGAAAAAGCCCTTGCACAATACTGCTGGAATCCCCTCAACTAGTAACAGCTTTGAGATTCTAACCCAAGAGTCCGACTCTTCGGATCCAAATCAAAAGCTCTCTCTGCCTCCCAGTAATGTTCAACCCAACCCAGTGCCCTCGGATCTTCCCCCTAAGACCCACCCTCTGCAGGACTCTGAAACTGGACCCGATATCACTCATGAAAAGCTACAAGAGAAAACGCAAAATATGGATGTAGATGACACCGCAGATCAATCCCAGAGCATGGATCCTTTAACAGCTGAAGGAAGTTAGGTGCAGCACATGGAGGAAGAACAGGAAAGCATAGATCTGAATGGATTAGATATCCACCAACTAGAAATGGTTTGCCACAAAAGGGACTACGACAAAATCACAGAACTCCAGCTAAATAAACTGGAAATTGTAATCTCAAAAGCATACCAGCAAAGAAAAATTGGCATATAGCTAGGAAGCCACTGGGATGGAGGGCTCAGAACCAAAGATTTCAGAAAAAGAGGTCGGAAAACGGAGCTCCAAAGGACAATAGAAGTCGGGAAAATCCTAGTAGATTCAGGCAGATACGCAAAGTTGACAAAGTACTACAAACCTTCCGCAAATGTTGAGTAATGAAGCTCATCTCATGGAATGTAAGAGGGCTAAATGGCCCCGGAAAACTCAGAATCCTTAAAAATATGATAAAGATTGAAAAGCCTCAACTCTGTTTCTTGCAGGAAATAAAATGTAGCAGTGACACTTTAGAGAGAATCCTTACTAAAGCCTGGGAAGGCTGTCAATCAATAGCGGTAGACGCCTCAGGAGCTTTAGGAGGGCTTTCTATAGCTTGGGATGTAAGAACCCTATCCCTCACAGAATTTCATGCTTCTCACCATTTCATTCAAGCAAACTTTCATCTGCTGGGCATTAACATGCATGGGCTCCTCACCAATGTGTACTTCCCTCAGGATGCAAGGACAAAGGTCGAGCTTCTTCACACTTTAGAAACTATGAACAATCTCAGAAAACACCCATTATGGATAGTAGGAGGAGACTACAATATGATCGCCCATCTAGATGATAAGATAGGCGGAAGAAACAAACTGGATCAGGAATCGAATAACTTCAAAGAATTCATCAGTAATGCTTCTCTAATCGACCAACAATTCTACAATGGCAAATACACCTGGAGTAATAGAAGAACCCGGAATCATCATATTGCTTCCAAACTTGACAGATTCTTAGTCTCAGATAACTGGATTCGGATAGGAGGGGATATCACGGCATCCATCCTACCTCACTTAGGATCGGACCATTGGCCGATATCCCGTCATGGGGCGACCCTTTCGCTTTGATGGCTTTTGGCTCACCCACCCAAATTGCCGGGACTTCATCTACCCCACTTGGAAAGCCTTCACACCACGAGAGGGCTCCAAAATGTTTCAATTGCAACAAAAATTAAAAAATCTCAAGTACCACTTAAAACGTTGGAATGTGGAGACCTTTGGCAACATATTCAAAGAGCAACAAAATCTATTGACTAACTTGGCCAACCTTCACCAAAGAATCATAACAGAAGGTCACACAGATGACACTCTGAAGGAAGAGCAGAGCATCCACTCATAGCTAGAAGAAAGGCGGAAGCAAGAAGAAATATTATGGAAGCAAAAATCTCGAATCAGATGGCTAAAAGAGGGAGAAAGGAACACCAATTTCTTTCACAGAACAACAATGCAACGCAGAATGCACAACAACATTCCCTTCCTCCAAAAGCAAGATGGAACAAGAATCGAACAGCATGAGGAAATTGAGAAGGAATTTTTAACACACTTCAAAGAGGTGCATCAAGAGCAGAATACGGACAGGGGACCTGCAATTGATAAAATTATCCAGCATGTGCCCAAACTCATAACTGCGGAGCACAATGAACTCCTCCTAAAGCCTATCTCAACACAGGAGGTGGATTCTGCTATGTCTCAACTAAAAGAGGGTAAAGCTCCGGGCCCAGATGGCTTCACCACAAACTTCTTCCACTCCTTCTGGGACATGATCAAAACCGAGGTTTGGGAGGTAGTGGAGGAATCAAGAACTCTTCACTGGCTGCTACCATCTCTTAACTCCACTTTTCTAGCTCTAATCCCAAAAGAAGAGGAATCTGTGGCGCCAGACAAATTCAGACCGATTGCTCTATGTAATATCATTTATAAAGTGATCTCAAAGGTAATTGCCAAGAGGCTGAAACCACTCCTCCCTATGTTAATTTCGCCTGAACAGTTGGGCTATGTTGAAGGCAAACAAATTCTGGATGGAATCATTCTAACGCACGAGATCATCCACTCTCTCAAGCAAAATAAGCAGCCAGGTATGATCTTAAAACTGGACCTCTCCAAAGCTTTTGATAAACTTAGCTGGTCTTACATTCAAAAAATGCTCAATGATTTTGGCTTCTCTCACATGTGGGTTCGATGGATTATGAGTCTCCTATCTTCCTCTTCTTTCTCCATTCTTGTCAATGGCTTCCCTTCATAGCCCTTCAGGCCCTCTAGGGGCATTAGGCAAGGGGATCCCCTCTCTCCCTTCCTCTTCATCCTAATGGCCGAAGGTCTAGGTTGCCTCATCAAGCACACTCATCTCTCTCAGTAGCTCAAAGATCTCCATTCACAACTCCCCTACAATTACTCATCAGCAGTTTGTGGATGACAACATGCTATATGGCTACCCATCCATTTAGGAAGCCTCCCGATTCAAATCCTTGCTCAATGATTTCTCTGAGGCCTCGAGCGCTCCCATCAACAAGTCTAAATCGCAAATCTTCTTCTTTCATACACCGCCAGTAGTCAAGCTAGCTGTGGCTAGAATTTTAGGCTTCCCCATTGCCTCTCTTCCGTCCAATTATCTTGGCGCCCCCCTGACTGTCTCCACTATTAAGCACTCTGCCTGGAGAAGGCTTCTGGAAAATATTGAACAACGTCTCAATCGTTGGACACACAGGTCCCTGAACATTGCTAGTCGGGTAGTGCTCATTAAGTCAGTATTGCAGGCAATGCCGCTATATCTGTTCTCTATCTTGGCAGCCCCCAAATGGGTCCTCAAGCGACTAAGAGACCTTCAAAGAGGCTTTCTCTGGGGAAATACCTCAACCAACCATAAATTGGCTCTGGTAAAATGGAATACCGTCTATACTTCCAAGGAAAAACGCGGTATTGGTCTAAGAGACCCAAATCACAGCAATGCAATCATGAGTGCCAAAATATGGTGGCAATGGCTCTCCTCACCCGGAAAACCCTGGGCTATCATCTAGAATGCTAAGTATGCCAACAACAGGCCACAGGAGGAACTCATACGCTACACTCCCACCACCCAGGGTTCACTGATATGGAATGCGGCTAAACAACACTTCCAGCTGATTCAGCAACACAGCTTTTGGGAAGTTCGAAATGGTCGCACGGCCAGATTCTGGACGGACGCCTGGAACCAAATGTCAAAGCTCAATGGGCTCCTACATATCCCCTCCAATTTTCTCGACGAGGACCAACAACAACACAAAATTTGGGAGTACTAGGAACAGGGACAAGATTTCGGGTATCGACAATGGAAGCAGGGTATACAATTAACCAGGAACGAGGAACATCCCTTCACAGCCGAGATGGAAAGAGAAGCCTCAGACACTCAGAGGACAAAGACATCTTACGATGGGGCTACAGGCCAAAGGGGGCTTTCACCACTGCAGAAGCCTATAAAATTGTAAGCACTGACCCCTCCATGATTGATCCAATATGGTCCAAAATTTGGAAGTTAGATTCTTAGCCTAAGGATGTTAGAAGGAGGAACTCTATGTAAAGGATTTAACCTTGGGAAGAGGAACACTAACAAAGGAGTGTTTTGAAGAGGATGGATAGTCTTTTGAAGATATCGAAAGTTTGGAGGAGTACTCTAGGAGAACAGAGTATGATGGAGAAGACCTCTTGAATGAGGGAAGTAGTGATTTGCTACAACAAAAAGACCTTGATATTATGAGGATCAAAGGAAGACAGTGTTTAAATACTGTAACATAGCATGTAAAGGATGAATTTGGAAGAAGAGAGCAACGTGATGAAGTGCTTGCTAAGTGTGAAGAAGAGATTAAATTGTTGGAGAAACTGATGAGAGAACCTAACGGTAGAATAGAAGCTGCAATTACAGTTTTTGAAGAAGAAGATGTGTCTCAAGTAGGCATGGAGTCAGGAAGATGCAATAATTTGTTTGCAGGTTTGTTAAATAGTGTGAATGAGTATGAGTATGTGATCAAAGAGATTGAGCAGAGATTGTTTGTAGATGGTAAAGAGGCAGCAGGAATCAAACAATTTCAAAGTAAAGATAACTAGTAGTAGGTTAAAGGAGGAGGAGTTCACTACAATGGACAAGAGTAGGAAGGCATCATTAGAATAGATGGTGAGGAAGAGAGACTAATGGATATTCTCATGAATTCTACTAAGAATTTGAATCAGTATACTGATATGCTGACAGAGGAAGAGGAAATAGAGAAATGAACTGAAATGTTGCCAAAGAAATAAGAGGCACCATGGCACTATGGCCTCATGTTTTTAATTTTAACAGGTGTTCTGTGAATGCAGGCTTTGTTGCAATTGCTAGAGGATATTTGGCTTAGGTGAGCAGCCAAGTAAAGATGAAAGAAGAAGACTTCATGAGAGAATTCAATCCATGGAACAAAGATGTTAAATTGCTGGAGAAAATGCTAAAAATTCATGATTCAATCATGAATGAGAGTAAGGATGATAGAGAGGTAGCAAAAATGGCAGCAAGTAAAGTAAGAGCAAGTAAACCAAATAATGAAGCAAGTAAAAGAAAATTCAGCATAGAAGACAACAATAGTAACATGAAACAAAGCGAAGAAGACAAAAGTAAGAAGCAGAAGATCGACCAGACCAAAGATATGTTGGACATAGAAATTGAAGAAATATGGCAGTAGATGATGAAGTAATTCAAATGGAGGAAAATGGTAATAGGAGCAAGCAAGATCTATCAGAAGTTGAACCTGATTGACAGGAAGAAGAAAATGGAGCAAAAGATGACAGAAGTACAGTGACAACAAAGGAATAATGCATCTAGACAATTACAGAAGAAAGTATAGGATCTAGGAAGACCAAGACTAGAAGGCACATGATCAGGAGATCATGAATATTTTCTACTTTGGGAGTCTGATGTAGGAGAATTCAGCCCAAGGAAAATCATTGTAAATAGTAGACATAGGGGGTCATGCATTTTAGGAAATAGTTTTCCTAAGTATCAAGTTAAGGCAATATTTAGGCCTTTAAGTGTGATTTAATTAGATAATGGGAGAATATGTAAATGCTCTCAAAATAAATAAATGAGAACATGAGTGGTAGAAGTCAAATCCAACTCTCTAGGAGCAAGAGAGAGCTTTTAGGAATTAATTAAAGTAGATATGGACCATTGATATGATAAGGAGACTTTTTTGTTTCAAAATAGAGAAAAAGCTAGAGTGGATAAGTTTGCCACATATATGTATGCATGTAGCGAGCTTTAGGATTTTGTTAAAGGATTGGATCAGGTCCTTCATAGTAATCTAATCCCAGTTTCTATATAAACATATGTAAGCCTACAGGAAAAAGGAAGAGGCCACCAATAGTAGAATCTAGCTTGTGTATGTGTGTGTGCATGAGACTGAAGTGTCTTGGATGTAATATTTTCTTTTATATTTAATATATGCAAATGTTGGTTCCTCACTATGTCAGAGTATTGAAGAGTATTTCATGAATGTTTGAGTTACTGTGTTGAACTCGTAGGTTCTGTGATAGAGTGCAGGTATAGTTCTGAAGTACACTGGCGCATAATACTGACAGAGGAACCAAAAAGGATCATTGAATCCAATCGAAGACCAGAGTGATATCTAGGGTGAAATTGTGAGGCAAGAATTCTCTAAAGGAGTTAAGCCCAGGAGGAAGAGCGAGCAACAGAAGTGCGTAAGGTAGAGCCTTAAAGAAACTCATAACACACAAAGAAACTGAAGATAATGCAGATTACCCATGTAAAAGAGGACAAGTGGAGAAGTGAAGTTCAACACTCAGCAACCGTTGGATCAGTTAGATCAATGGCTGAGATCAAATCACAATGGTAGAATCCATATTTAAGTTATCTGAATGAGCCTTAGAGATTTGCATGGAGCAAGTAGCGATTAATCGTGGACAGTTGGATCATGGCTAGATCAACAGTCATGATTGAATCACATATCAACAATCAGAGGTGCCAAGGATTAGCATTTAGGAATGTTGCAATATCATCGATAGCGATAAGCGCTAATTGGCGATCGAAAGTTCAGGAGGTCGAGCTATCAGAGAGTGCAAAGGCAGCATAGAAGAGGTAGACCCGATGAGGATATGAATACGAATATATGGAATTTGAAATCTAGCATAATGGAACGGAGTAGGAATTGCTTTGTATTCCATAATAATTAATATTTTGATAGTTTATAAGGCGCAGGCTTTTCAATGCGAAAATATTTGTTAACCGATCCGATAGTGGAATATCGGAGTCAGAGGGATGATGGTTCATATGTATATTACCACTGGATATTGCGATAGCCAATTGCGATTGTGATAGAGGTTTTAACCTCAAGTTCTGTGCTAAAGCCATAATAAAGCAGAAAATGTGTTTTGGGAGTATTTCCCTTTGTAATGGGATATAAAGTGGAAAAGTGTCGATTGTGTTTTGGGTTAATATATGTATAACCAAAGCATATAGTAAGGTTATATGTGTGTGTGTGTGTGTGTGTGTGTGAACTATTGTTCTGAAGGGTTCATATAATCTCGATAGAGGGTTCAGGTAGGGTGATTAAAGTTCCAATACAAAAGAAGTTGTAAGAGGGCCACTTGACCATTAAAGGTCTGTAGATTTGACTCCTTCATTGAGTTAAATATCTTGGGACAGTTGTGGATGCATTATTGTTGTTAATGCATACTATGGGTATGTGTGAGTGGTTTTACCCATACCCTGCACTATTTCACATCATCATTATGTTTTCCTTTCTCTTATTATTTTGTAATTTATATGTTTTTAAGAACAAAGTCAAATCTGAATCAAATCATTGTGGGCAACAACCTTCACACACCAAGACAACTAGTCTATCAGACAGATGGAGCTCGAACTGGGATATTTTTTAACAGTTAATTCGAAGCTCCCCCTCTTCTTATAAATAGGGGGAATAAACACTTAATAAAGGTTCTTGATTTCTACACCCACAATGGTCCAAATTATATGATTACACTTTGGTTCTAATTTCCTTTTCATGAGAGACTTGAGTGATGTATGGCTATATGTAATGGACTGGTATACTGCACTCGTTTTGACGATTAATGAAACTCTTTGGTGATTCCAATAATGGATGTAGGCAGTATGTTTTCCGCTTTGCAAATCTCATTTCATGTATGTTTCTCTTGTACTGAAATTGTGTAATGAAGTTGTCGGTCTCATTCTCTCATGGTTATATGTATGATGCTAAGTAGTAACAGTTCCTGTGTTATTTAAATATTTACTTATGTACTCTTAAGAGAACAAATTTACATATGCTGATTAGAGATAAGTGTATCCATGAGGTATATAGCATGAACCCTTAATTAGAACTCTACAATTCTTGTCATTCCATCTCTTCTGCTTTCCATCCTTCTATCAAAACATTTCTTCTTAGGATTCTATCTTATTTATAGCACTATGCATCTATTTCCTTCCTTTGTCTCCTCCTCTTCAACTTTACTGCAACTTCAATATTAAGTTGCTCATTGTTGTGTGTTAGCCATCAAAACAAGACATTCCACTTTGAGGTCAGCCTGATTCACCCCCTATATTTGGTTCCATGTATCTACTTTAGTTCACCTTGATGAAAGACTATTGAAGCAAGCCCCCTTTATTATCTTTCCAAACTACATGACAATTTGAGTGCCGTAGAAAACCCTCATTGATAATCTTCCATGCACTCCTCTATCTAAGATTTCCTAGGCATTGATCTACAATCAACCTAAAGGTTGTCTCCAGGAAGATTCCTATATCTCCTGAGGCACTTGTTCTATAGGTGCTAGAAAAAGTGACAACACCTATCATGAATAGTCCTTCCCAATAGCTTATATATAGTTCTATTCGAAACTTCTCTCTCATTACTATTTCTCCTTGAACCATCCTACAATTTCCTTTTCAAACATTTTTTATACTCTTGCATCTCTTGTGTTACTTAGAAAAATAAAATTTCTTGCCGATCATGGGATGTACGAAACACCTATGAGTGTTTTAATACTTCCACCCATGAGCTTCATCTTGAATTTTCCTTATCCTTTGATTTTGGTTATTAAATCATCTCCTAGGAAAGCACCATCACTATCATATATTTGATACTCTTAAAACCATACCTTATGAGGATTCATATGGAAAGATACACCTAATTTCACCAAAAATGCCTCATGATATATGTGTGCTTTAAGAATCCAATTACACATCTGTTCCATCTAAGAAGGTTTTCACTTATGTAGAAGGAGTATCATTAGATCCCTTCCCTTTCTTAGTAATTTTGGATATACAATGCTTCTTTTAATTTCCTTGTTTTCCACATCTTTAACATACCATTATGAATTTCCCCTAGAGATTTAGATCTCCCTCTCGAATTAAATTTCCACTTAAGTACTTACTTTTCCTCTATTATGGGAACATCCCTTTACAAATAAGGGATATGCATTCTAAATTTCCATGTTTTTTATCTCATCTCTTCCAATAACACGGATGAGCCTATATTCATTAAAACTTTAACTAGTTACATTATGACCTATAACAACAATTAGACTATCCCATGAGTCTATTAGAGAACATAACAAATTTATACACTTATCTTCATCTAAAATATTAACATCAATAAATAACAGCTAACATATCATAGGATTGAAGGTGTTTAGATACATTTTTATTGAATCTCTAACATTGGTCCTTAATTTATATAGCTTCTTCCACAAGAATAATCTCTTCACTATGGACTTAGACTAATACGAAGCTCCTAACTTGGTTCATATTTCCTTCATTGTAGCTTCTACTAAAGAATTCAATAATACTAAATTATAGAGACACAACCATATTGTGCTCTTTACCTTCTAATCCAACTTGGTCCAGTCTTTTGTCAATATCTCCATCAATGTAGTACTTGGATCTGCAAAGATCCACTAATGTTTGTCCAATGAAATATCTTAATTGTTGAGCTTCCACAACTCAAAAATATTCTCATAGAATATCTCAATCTCTATATTTGAACTTCTCACCATTCCCTTAACTACAACAATCAATACCAATGATATTCCATTGTAACAAGGTTTTCAAGAGCTCAAATCCAAAATCCTTATCGAGAGAGGCATCCCGTTGAAGCCAAATTGTTGTGATATCAAATTTGCTTTTGACCTCCTAGAATTAATTGTTGCAAATAGATTGTTAATAAAAAAATAAAGGGTGCAATGATACAAAAACACATTATACAAACATTTTATCTTTGAAATCCATCACCAAGAATACTAGAAAGGTTATTATATTTTTTCTTTACAATGTCTATATATCACACAATGTCCATAAACACCCATCTATCAACACTAGATTAGAATACAATCTTAGTTCTTTAATCACTCTACAAAAGCATGAATTAAAGCACCATGCACCACAAAATTGTTAAAATTGAAAACATTGTGAGAAAACCCACCAAAAGCAAAGTCAAAAAAACCATCAAGAAGTTATTATCCTTTTAGAGTGTTGCTGAGAACAAAATGAATCATACCCCAGGATACAAGTAATACACATACCCAATAAAATTCACTAATATATCTATCATTTGTCATCAATATCACATGCTTTGCTTTGGTGGAATATGACAATTATTTAATTATTGTATGAATTAGTGAAATTTTAATTGTTATTCTCATATTTTAGTTATAAACACTTTAAAAGTAATGTAATTAATAATTTGTTAATTAATATTATATATATATATATAGATATAATTAATAGAATATGATTTTATTAAACAAATTTATGATATAACATATTTATTTGTGAAGTAATAAAGAATATACGTAATTTTACTAAATGCAAGAAAAAAATATATATACTCATTTTATTTCCACACTTAACATTAGTATATCACAAAAAAAAAGTACATTGATATGAGTTACTTAAAATTGTAACTATGTGTGCCTTGGATATCTTAGGGTGAGATGCAAGACACTGAGTTTCAATTTATTTTAGAGTTGCTATTATCTCCTAAGAATAAATAAGTCATTCTATTATTAAGTATAGCTCAACCGTCCTAAAATAATTATAATCTTATCCGTGTGTAATGAAAATAGAAAATATATGCATCTATTTTCATAGAAAATATATACATGTATTTTGAAGGATCATATATCTCTGGTTTAGTAATTTATACCTCCTCTTTATTATAAGAATTTAAACCCCTCATCCTCTAAACTAGAAAACACCATCTAAATGATGAAAATCTGGATTTGTCATTTAAGCTAACAAACATCTTGATCTTTAAAAGTAATATCAAGTTATATAGTCTTCCGAACAGATAAAAACAATCTTTAACCAAATAAACCATCTAAAATTAGAAACCAACATTTAACCTAATAAACCAAACCATATGAAATTAATAAAAAGCTTCTGGGCATAAAAATATATTATAAACTTACATTATGTATATCTAAATACGTCTTATGCTTTTAAACTATGATTCCATATACTCTCTAATATGACCAATTAAAAACAGATTTATACATTATTTTTTTATTTCTGTACGTGTAGCAAATTGTCGATTATGTAGGAAAGCACCTTTGAAAGAATCCTGGTCCTTAATAGAATACGTCGGTGATCGGGTTGTGGCAGACAAATCTGGGTCTTCTTGCATCTCTCAAAACACTTTCGAGGTTGCCGCAGCATTAAAGCTGCAAACTGAGACTTAATGTTTATCTATTTATATGTTTACCTGTTTCATTCTCTCCTGCACAAATTACATACCTGTGTGCTCTAACTATTTATATGTTTACCTGTTTCATTTTTATTGAAACCGGTGTTCTTTCTTTTTCAAAAAAAAACTTTGTACAATTAACACTATGCATTTTCACATTGCGTGCTAAAGGATTTTTATTTTACATATGATGTGTTACCTTTCTGCCCACATAATTCATAGTCTCGTTGCTAAATTTAGGTTACAAAAAATAAACACTTACATAACCCTGAAGATACAGTAACTCCAGATATAAGATAACAACATACTCTTTGCCATTCACTAATTCAGAATTCTAGATCAGTCCTAGTCTTATATAAGTGTGGTTCAGATGATTCAAGAAACAGAAGACACGGGTTTCTGAAGATCAATTAATCATTCTGTTTATCCTAATATCCTCTAGAGTAATTACAAACTATGCATATGGTCGATTCGCGTGGGCAACCAGAAAAGAAAACTACAGTTCTTTGTATTTAAATGCAAATGAACAAAATTGGTCGAAAAATGTACTGTTACAGCTCTAGAACTGGGTTACATATTCATGTTTTCTGATATGAAGAAAATATATGTACAATTTCAAATGAAATATACTTCAATACTTCATTGGAGAAAAGTTATACTCTCTTAAAAATAGAAAAGAAGAAAGATTGTAATAGCCTGTAATCGACATTCGCCGACATATTCCATTCTGTTCCACATTGTACATAGAGCAGACGAATCACTAATCGGTTGAAATGATTTTACTCCATTACTACACCCTAACAGTTACAATAAAATTTGTGCGGGCACCCAAATTCAAACAGATATTTTATTCAATGACTAATCTGTTACTGGGGAGCCGAAGACATTTAATGTACTCAAAACCAATATGATCGACACAAAACCAAACCCAAGTCCACCCTCACACCAGAAGGGTGGTTGATAGGGTAAACAGAAACCCTAAATATACCAGGGAGTGATAGGGTAGTAAGTTGGAGCTTCTTCAAGAGCCGAATGACTGTCATTAGAGGCAGGTAATATGTATTTGAATTTCGAGACGGAGAAAATTGACTGCAATTAGGGCAGATCATAAGGCTAGTCTTACAAGGACAAGAAAGTGTCTTGCAAGGTCAAGAAATGCATGATCTAGGGTTAAATGGAAACAGAAATGGAGTCTGTGAAACAGCCATGAGAAACATGGACGGGGATGGGGGTTAGGTCAAACTATATACCAATATTGAGGGTGATCTGTGCTACAGAATTTATCTGAGCAAATTAGACTATTTCGAGAGAGTGTTAGGGTTTTTCGATTTAGGAAAGCTCAGGTGGGATAGCGCCAAACTTCGATATCGTTATGGCCGAACGGTCCTCAGTCTTTTCATCATCCATCTTCTTGCGCGTCCTCGCCACGTACTGTTTACCCTTGGTGTATTAACATATAGCCATAAACCCAGCATATTTTGAACAGCGAGAAATTTCCTCCTGGAATATAAATAAGACTAAAGAGCAAGGTTAAGCTATGGAATTAAGTCTAGGGAAAATCAGTCAGCGTACACGAGTATGGCAGCAGCGAATCGTTCGAATCCAGTCTTGCTTCAGTCATCTCCAATCCCAACTGGAATGTAGAGGCAATCATGCTCAGGTTTTGCAGTTCTCGGACAACCACTGGAAAACACACAGCGAGATTTCTTAACACAAAAGTTTTCCTAGGTCCGCCATTTATACAGTGGGGAAACCCTCGCTTTTATAGCCCATTGAGGGTTCGGTAGGGTATAACATTGCAATGATAGCGAGGACAATGATTTATCTTAACCTACTTTTATTTCTGTACCTTGTGTATTCTATGTTATTCAACAAGTAGCATTTTTTAATAAATTAAAATAGAGAAACATAATAGAGAAGAGTACATTTCTCTATGAAACAATTAAACTAATGTGTTTTTGTTTTTATCTCACATTTTCAAAGAAAGAACAGATTTGAATAAAAAAAATTGTCTTTTAAAAGTAATTTTCAAACTTTTAAAACCAATATTGAAATAAATATTTTGAATTACATAGTTTATTAGAAGTAATGGAGTTTCCGGTGGAATCTACGAATTTTTTTTGGTTTTAATTTTGATTTAGTGGTTTAAAATCAGTTTCTCAGTGCATATATTAATGATGATATTTCCAAAAAAAATTAAACATGATGTGGAGCTTTTATTATTTATATTTGGGATTATAGATAACTTTCAATCTCTTCAAAATTACTATTTATATTTGTGATTATACATAACTTTCAATATCTTAAAAAAGCCTTAAATATTTAGATTATAGAGAATTCCTAACTTAAACTTCAACTCAAAACCCATAAATATTTAGATTATGGAGATTTCCCAACTTAAACTTAAACTCTTAAATAGAGTTTTTGGCGAAATCCAGTAAATTTTTTTATTTAAATTTTAATTTAGTTCCTCTTTGACATATAGATACATTTTAAAAAACATTTAAACATGTGTGTGGAGCTTTCACTACTCTACTTGTGATTATATATAACCTTCAATATCTTTAAAAAAACCATTTTAGATTATAAAGATTTCACAACCTAAACCTAAACCTAGATTATAAAGATTTCACGACCTAAGCCTAAACCTAAACCTATGATTATAGATAAGGATGCAATCTTCCTTTCGGAAGTAAAAATGGTATATACATTATAAATAATGTATGATAAAACATTAGTGTCGATGTGCCGTACGTACATGCTGTTTGTAATCCGTAAAACTATAAAGTGCACTTGATTTTTGTCGGTGGATGTGATGATGAAGAGGGAATTTCGCAGCGAAACAAGAGGAAATAAAGCGCAGATCGCAAAAATCTGATTTGAGCGACGATAATATCAAGGTACAATGGATGAGAATGTGAAATTTGGTGTGGGGCAAAGTGTAAGCAGCATCAGCTTCACCACCACCTGTGACCCGTATATCACGCCGAGACATATTGCAACTGCAGAAATTTGCAGTAGGGTCATGTGCTGTTGCTATTATTGATATCATCACCGGTCCTCTTATCAATTATTTTATGACAACTGTTTATCACTTCGTGGATCTTTAGTTTGGGCGCATTTGTTTTTGTTTCAAATTTTGAGTACACCCTTCTATTCACACGGTCTTACTGATATCCGTGACATGCATGCTTATGTGATGATATAAATTTTCGAAATTAATTTATTTGCATGCAGCGACTCTGTACTCTGATATGAACATAGATACTTATGAGTTGAAATGCACTATTTCTGCCAACTTTCTGTCTAGATAAGACGAAACAAATTCCAAGGGAGGCAAAATTTAATACTCTGTATGTTAACTTCGGGAGAAGGATATTGATGCAACCGAAGTACGTTGTACGCAGTAACCATCTCAAACAATTTCGAAGAAACATAACGATCTGAGAAAATGAATTAAGTTAATCATTATTTTGATATGTCTTTTGTGAACAACTGCAATAAGAAATGAATTATGTTAATCATTATTTTGATGTCTTTTGTGAACAACTGCAATAAAACGGTAATGCTAATGTTGGTTACTGGGGGCAATTTTATATATTTAATTAAAACTTAGGTATGATTTAAAAGTTATTATTCAATTGCAAATCATGTTAAATTTATAGTTTTGGTGGATAATTATCACAAACAATCTCTTCTTTTTCTGTTGATTTTCAAAAGCATTTAATATTCGATCATAATTTTTGAAATGAGTTAGAAGAGTTAAAAATTTCTTAAATTTAAGGGTGGTTGCGGTAAAGTTGTATAAGAACATTATCGTCAAATTTTGGAATAATGAGGGCTGTTAAGAAGAAATTATCTTTTCAATATGGGAGTCAAGCAAGATTGTCTTTGCTCCATACTTTTTTGGCATATACATGGACAAGTTGGAAGATTGTTTGGAAGAAGTAGGTGGGATTAAGATGTAACCTCGTGCTCACCAATATAGTCATCATTCTTCTTATTTACACATATGTATTGTTTTTATTCTTATGGCAAGGAGTTTGTATGATCTAGGCAAGCATCTAAGAATCCTCTAGGATTTTTACTCCAATATGGGTATGACTAATAACACTAGAAAAAAGAAAGTTGTGATGATTAAATCAAAGAGGATCACTTAGGAGGTTTTTGTCATTAGAAAGAACTTGAAGGAAGTGCCTTCTTACAAATATCCTAGAATCGATTCTCATTACAATCTTAATTGGAATGCTAGCATCCAGGCAAGAGTAAATGGAGGGTGTAAAAATTATCTTGGGATTGAAAACAATCGTAATTGAATAGCAATTTGGACATGGGATAACAAGAAAATACCCTTTGAGACACTAATTGCTCATATTATTTTTATATGGATGTGAAGTTTTGGGATGCATATAACATATCCAAAAAAATGTTATAACTTATAATCTCAAAACAAATGTCAATGCACTTTATGCTACCATGTTCAAATAAGAGAGACTCTCCCCTATTGAGATGATATCTATCACAAAGTACCTAATGTCTAAGAAAAATGTAAAGAACATGGAAGAAAAGAGGTTACCCAAAATTTCTTCAAAATCAAATTAAAATAATGTTTAGTTTTAGTTGGAATGGCAAAAAGATGCCTAGTCTTGGCTAAATCATTAGGAATTAAAGGTAGAGAACATTGTGAAGAATAAGGATAATATTGAAAATTTTATCACTTCTAAATTTAAGAAGAAACTATACATCTATAGAGACTTTGAAAACAAAATAAAATAAAATTATAAGTGATCAACCCCAATCTACAAGATGAAAGGAAACTCTCTATTTTTAACAATATAAAGAAGAAAATAAACATTGTTAAAATAAGTACAAATTCCCATTACCTTCTTAATGAAATTTGGCGTTGGACCATTCCCATAATATGAAACGATAAAGGAATTTATTATCTTCGTAACATTAAGAAATTTGAAGGTAAAAAATACTCTTTTAAGATATTCTCTATATACCTAAATTATATCTCAATTCCAAACTATAATTTGTCACAACATCAAACTCAACCTTGTAATGAGCAAAATTATGGGGATTTTGGGATGCTTCTCTTATTGCATTTCATGTATTAAAAAAAAAAAAAATGATATAACCACTTTCCTTGTTATTGTTCAATAGAAAAAATTCAATGTCATTATATGTTAATGGTCATTATGATTGTCAAATTTTTATTACAATTTAAACACTATACTTTTTTATTAAGTATTATTTTTAATGTTATTAAAATATATTTAAAAAATATTCATCTTAACTTAGAATCACATAGATGAATCAAATATATTAAGATCCATGTTAATTCAATAGCAATTTTTATAGGAAAGGTTCGGACCTATAGAAATTTGATTCCCCTTGGCACTTGGTAAATCTAGAGTTAACATGGATCTATTTTTAGTTTTTCGGCACACTCATGGGGCTTCAACTTGGAACTTCATGGGACATAACTTCATATTCTGAAGGTGATTGTTGATAAAACTATCCACTTGGGTGATATATATTTCTTTTTAATAATACTATGTACATTATATATACATTATACAACGTGAGTGAGCCTAATGGTAAACAACATGTATTTCTCTAGGTTACAATTTTAAAACCAGAGGGCAGTTAGAGTATATATTCTTTTGTATACTTTAATAGTCAAATCGGTGCATGGAGGTGCACGCCTTTTCCCACAAACAAAGGGGTTTCATACACCAATTTGGTGCTTGGCTTGGTGGTAACCTTAAAACTATATATAATTAAAACCTTACACACATATTTATGGCATTAATTTAAATTTATAATTTAAGATGAATAGTAACAATTATATATAGAGAGTATTATAAATATTAATTTTTTATATGGTTCTTAACAAAATTTAAATATGAAGTTTTTGATGAGCGCCAATATTGCAAGGATGCTACAACTCCTGCACTACCAGCTTTACTTATCAACCCAGGGTTTGTACAAACTTGGAGGTGACAATGCTATATGCACAAGTAGAAGTGAAGGTCCTACGTGTTGTCACTTGTTCATTTGGCAAGACACCCAGGGGTTCTAAGCCATACTTCTATAGAGTCAGAAGAAGCTTGATTCTTTGATGGAAGAAGAGCAAATCTATTATAAGAGAGCTACTCTACTCCAGTAATAAAGAAAATAACATGTAATGCTAAATCACACCATATCCTAATTAACCATTTAAACAGCTAAACTAAGTAGAATTGCTAAATCAACACTAACCTAATGCTGCTATCTAAGTTATAGAAGTAAAGAGCATCAAATTAAACTAATGAATAAGAAAAGAAACTAAATTAAACTTGTTTTCATGTTTTTGGTTTTTTTGGTAAAATCAAGCATGCAAGGAGTTAAGCGGAAGAGAATGCAAAGATTTAAATCAGTGAAAGGAGGACCTAATGAAGTAGAAGTGCATCGGAACGATTATATCGATCTAGAATAGTATTAATGGGAGATGAGCGACGGAGATCTTATCGCAAAAGATTACATGAATAGATGGACGAATAGGACTAATCGGAAGATGAATGGCAGAGATCTTATCACAGAAGGTTAAGTCAAGAGATGGATGAACATGACTAATCGGAAGATGAATGGCAGAGATCTTAGCATGGGTGATTTAGTGAATAGATGAATGGACAAGGTTTATGAGAGATGAATGACAGAAATATTATCGCAGGCGATTTAGTGAATAGATGAATAAATAGGACTAACAGAAGATGAGCGATGGAGATCTTATCATGTAGGTTAAGTGAATGGATGGACGAACAGGATTAAATAGGAGATGAATGGCTGAGATCTTATCATAGAGATGAGGTGAGGAGATGGATGGATCACATCAAGTCACATGGTGACAGAAGGGTAAAAAAAATGTGTGAAATGATGGAGCGGGTTTTCGTAGGAAGTAAGCAGTTTCTCGTGTTCCCTCAACGATGTAAGAGGAATTTCAAAATTTTGCACGATTAGCCTAATTGGGTGACACATAGCATGAGAAAACCACTTCTCTTGTGTGCTCTCGAGTAGATATCGACAGTGCAAGAATCCGTGCGAGATTGTGCGATCGCTGTTGCATCAGGTAGGGTTGATCAGTGTTGGAGATTGACCAAGCTGGTTGGTGATCGAGTGACATGATAGTCGTTGGATCAAGGGCGTGACAAATCAACGGTGGAGATCTAGAGAGCATAAAGAAAAGAGTTGAAATGAACCATACAGTGATTTGTCATGTTTGCTGTGGATTGGACGGTAAGGAGATATACACATATAATCCGCTTAAGGTGTGATTTATTGGCTTGTGCTTAAGTATTTCATGTTGAAGGAAATCTGAATATGAGTGAGATCTATTACAGAAAAAGAGTGATTGAAGATGATAACAATGAAATGAACCAAATACTGAATCAAGATAACAAACTCCAAAGCTCATGCGATAATTGGAAATCTGAAACACAACCGATCTACTCTACACTACTGTAATGAAAATGCAGCTACTCAAGCAAATAAATGATTAAACCATGTATCTATGCTAACATACATGTACAATAAAAAGGAGCCTTAGCTGCTAGGATTGGGCCCTAACCCAAGAGCTTCAGCCCTCTGAGTTAAACCAGTGTTGGCTCGAAACAAAACTCATTCTTATTATAAAAAACAATGGATTACATCAAAATTGTCACAAGTCTTGCAACTTGAAAATAGAGTAAAGTTTTACAATCAAAAGTCTGAACAAAAATTGAATCCTACTGAGGTCCTAGGCCTCTCTACTTATAAGAATGAAGTCTCCAACGACTTCCTTAAAATTAGGGAGGCTCAGCTCCCAAACTAGAGATAAACTGGTGTTTTGACTTCCACTTGCTCGACTACCTTCTAATCCTCATGATTTGGTTGGTTTACCTCCCATAATTCCTCTCCCTTGTACCATTTGAGTTTTGACCAAGGTCTTTGCTAAAATTCCTTGCTTTTATCCTTTAATACTGCATTACATGCACATTCGACCATAAAGTAAAATATCCAACTCTAACTCATCTCATAAGCAAAATATAATCAAAAGTATGCAATAAGTTGTGAGAAGAGTTGTTTGACTAAGCTAGGAGGTGAATTAAGGCCCATATAATTACCCAATGATGAGGCTCATCAGTTTTAAAATATAATTACTACTAATACAAATTATGATTATTTAACTTTATTATAATATTATATGAATATTATAAAAAGAAATTGTAAATTTATTAATAAAAACAAATTTGAATTTTAAATTGATTTGTTATTTTTATTTTTATTACTTTTAATTACATACACAATATAGTGTATTATTATTATTTTATTTAACATTTCATATCTCGAAAATGCTTCTCAACACAATTACATATCATATTCAATTTCATAAAAATATAAAATTACAAATATAAAATATATTTAAATATTATCATATTCGCTAAACGAAACACGTAAAAGCCTTCTCTCAACTCTCAAAATGTTTTATTTATCTCAACCCATATAATATGGAGATATAACTAAATGATTTATATTTATATAGCTTCTTATATGTTTATATTTATTAAATTAAATTTAATGAGATGATCTGTATTGTTATAGAGTTTGAGTGGAACTAATGGTTAAGATTATGTTTTTCCTCTTAAGAAGTCACAGGTTCAAAAACATAGAGGGTAAGGTAGAGTATGTATTTCTACGTAGATTTAGGAGTCAAATAGTTGCATAGAGGTGGGTCCCTTGTTCCACAAACAAAGAGGTCTCATAAACCTCAAATTGTTGGATAGAGATAGGTCCCTTGTCCCACAAACACGGAGGTCTCATAAACCAATTTAGTGTAGAGTTGGTGTCTAGCTTGACCGTGACCTTAAAATTAAATAATAATAATAATAATAATCTATTTTTATTAAATATATATATATATATATATTTATATATATATATATATATAAATAAAAAATTATGTAACAAAACTATTTTATTAAATTTATAAATTTATATTTACATTGTTATCCAGTAAATAAAATATATTTAATATAAAAATTACAATATTTTACAAAATAAAATCATCAAAGAATGCTTTCAATTTCCACGTACAAGTTATGATAATCAACCCAGCGATGTACCATGTGCAATCTACATAGATAATAATCAAACATATTAAACTAGTATTGAACTTTTTTTTGTGGAATTATCAAGAATGTGCGGATGAAAGGAGAAACTAAAAAACACAACTTTGTATTTTTCCTCAAGACCTACTCACAACTTAGTAGAGAGTGGAGGTGAGTCCGAGGGAATAAATAAAGTAAAATAAAACGTTATTCGCGCCTAGATGGGGGTGGAATAGGAAAAGGGTTTGTAGGACTAATGGTAGTGGAGAGAAGAAAATTTCGTAAACATCTCTTCGGTAAACTTGAAGGAAAAATTATAATTTCTTTTTCGACTTTTATACTATTGTTTCTTGGGCGGACCATCAAGTCTCTTTATAAGATTTATTCTCCCCATGCTACCAAGGTTGAGGAGGGAGGGGTGTTCAAGTAGGGTAAGGGAAGAAAAATATTTTTTTTTAATTATTATATTTTTTAAATAAGGGAATACTATAGGTAAAATTTTAAATTAAATGGAGATGGTGAGGAGAAATAAGAGATAATTTTATAAAGGGAAATATTATGTTAAGGTGTAGATGAGTAACAAAATTTAGAAAGAAAGGTAAGATTAAGGTGTTTTTTTATTGAATATTTTTTTCTTAGTCACTATTTATGAGTAAATGTGATATAAATATAGGAAATTATATTGTTTATAAGATTTTATAATTGGGTTTTGTCTTAATAGAAATTAATTTATTTTTTTTTGTGGCCTTAATGTTTTAGTTTTATTTTGTGTTATAGATCAAAAACGTCATGAGTTCATGAATTTTTTGTTTCGATCCATACAAGTACCAATTCATGATGACACTATATATCTGATCATATATCATAACTTATGTGTTTTGTTTTTCTATTCTTTTACCCTAGATATGTTAGCTTCCCACTTCCAAACGTTCGGCCTTTCCATGTCACATAGAAGTGAACATCTCACATACATTATAGAATTGTCTATCATGTTATTAAAACCCTCGATGTTGGTGTAATGTATACTCGAATGAAGGGAAAAAATATGGTGAAGCAAATATATTACCATAACCAATCCACTATTGCTTCTACAATTTCATAGAAATAAATAGGATGTTAAAAAATAATGGACCATAAATACCATTATAGTCCAATTTGAACTAAACAAGTATGGCCCTACAAATTCTATTGTACATAAATTAGATAAATCTAAGTCACGCATATCCTTTAGGGATAACCACCCTTCCCATTCCCAATAAAATGAATTAGATTACCTACACGAAGAATTCTTCATTGAAAAGGATGACAAGGAATGCAATCCATGTAGAGAATTAGTGCATATAGCTACTAATCACATAATTATGATGAAGGGTGTAGAAAATAGAGATACTTATAAATTAGTTAGATAAAATTAACATAAACATATTCCTTAGGATGATATAATTTTACATAGAGAGAAGAGTTCTTAAAATATTCTAATAAGTGGTCCAATGATGGTAGAGTAAACTTTCTACCAATATAGAGCCTCTTGTAATAGAGTTTGGATGATATAAACATGATAATCGAATTATATAATTAGACAAATATAGCTCTTAAATGTCCTTTTAGTAATCTAAATGTCATTGTTACATAAATAAGTGGTGTATGGTATCACAAAAATTGTTAGAAATACATCCTTCTTCCCTAAACACTTTTATGATTAAGCTAGAATGATAATGGATAATATTACATATACGAATGAAAAAATAGAACAAAAAAACTTGAATAGAAGATAAAATATAAAAAAAATTGTCAAGCACTATTCCTTCTAAGGTTAATCATTTAAATTGGACAAAAAATAATTATTTTTCTCAAGAATTATGAGCAGAAAAAAAAGAAAAGAAATAGAACAAAATATTTTTTCCCAAATAAAAGTATAAGGCTATAAATATGGTTAAAGTCGATAGTTATACATATTATCTATTTTATCTCATTCCATGTTTGACAGTAGAATATATGAAGTAATATCATCAAGAAATGAAAGCTAAAGGTGGAAACAAAATTGTTCATAAGAGTAGAGTTAAAATGCAAAAAAAAATCCTAGCAAGTTTGCGATTGATGGAGAAATGGTTTTTGAATCACTAGCACAAACAAAATGATCAAAATTGGATCAATATATGAAATTTCATTCATATTTAATTTTTTAGAGTGAAAAAGTTGATGAATCAACCCACAAGGCCATTTATACTGATGGGACAAATTTGACAAATAGGGGTAAAAAACCTTATGGGTGTTGTTAGAGGCATTAAATGAAAAAAAATTGAAGTAAATTTTCTTATGTAAGAGAAACATCATTCAATTCTATTCTACACATAGATAAATTTCCAATGGTGCAATAATCATCTCAATTTGAGTCAGTATACAAAGTTTATGCCACTCGAATGTTGACCTTTCTATTTTGACCACCATATTTTGGGAGGATACCACGTTAGCCCCCATTATTCATGGAAAATGGGTTAGCCATGTGATAATTATGAAGAATATTCTAAAAGAGATCATACTGTAACAGGAGCCATGACTTGAAGGAGTAAACCTTAACTACTATTAGGCTATTTAGATCTGTTATAATAAGGGCACTAGGAGGAAAAGGTATTACATTCTATTGGATAGTATTTTGTTTCATATATGATTAAATTAGATGAGAGTGGTGTTGTTGCTATGACAAACACCCTCCAAAATCTTTCCTACATCCAAATTTTGGAGCCTTCTTATGGTCATACCATCTTTCATTTCAAGCCATTAAAGTCATACTCCATCATGTTTTTGAAGTGTTCACGTCTTCCTTTAAGAATGCTAAGTGTCGAAGTGACATGATTTTACATGCTCATCTTGTGATGCCTGCATAGCAAACTTCTTCCGAGAAAGCCTAGCAATAGATGTGTATCCTTGTAATTGAAACATTTCATAGTCCTTGATGACAGCAATTGCACAATGCTTGATGACAGTGACTACGTAGTCTGTAGAAATAGTGGTTGTTGTGTAATCTAATTATTTTTTAAGTTACTTCATTATATTATCAACCAAATTTTATGATCTTGTGAAGTATACATGCATTGTATATGCTAGGAAATATATTTTTAATCTAGGAAAGTAAATCTAAATACGGAATGGAAATATAACCTATTTGTGACTAGATCCCATTAAGCATATGCACATGTTTTGGCTAAAAAGGATATTTAAAAATTAAATGTAAATAAAATTCAAAGTAAACTATGTTATTGTTCAAGGAATTGAAAACTATTTTATTGGACAAAAATTGAAATTTATTCTATTGGACAAGAAATGGAAGTTTATTCTAATTAAGTAATGAAAGGACTTGAAAAGGAAATTATTCTAGAAAGCTTGAAACAATTATATTATATGAAAAATAAATATATTCTATAAGAGAGGAAAGGAAATCTAATTATCAACTTGAAATCAACACTATGATGGAGAGCAGAGCTTGGGAATGAAACTATTCTACAAAGAAGTGATTGAAAGCAATGAGTTGTTGACAAGATTTAAAATGAAAAGCCTTAAAATATTACTAATGTGTGCATTCATAACCTGAATTATCATAACATCTAAAGTATATATCCAAGACTAAGCATAAAAGAAATGTTTTCAGTGTTTTTGTTTTACTATTAAGTGCTCAACCTATCATAAAACAAATACAAATAAGGAAGACTGGATTTGAAAACAAAGCATTTAAAACACATAGCTATTTTCGGAGATAAACTAAAAAAAAAAATCTAATATAAATACACAACACAAATAAAATCAAAATTATAACATAAATATCTATACTATCTCTCAAAACTCCATAGGGGACTCTCCTGGTAAGCATGAGAAACTAAGAATTCAGATCATGAAGTTTGAATTTTCAAAACATTCTCAATTGTGCCAGGGAACACAATATTTGCATTACTACAAAACATAAAGTCTTCTCAAAGAATAATAACAATAATTTAAACTTAACATTGATTGTCTTTTGCTTCCATATTGAATCATTTTATAAGGTATTATTGGATTAACAACTTAAGAAATGAATGCTAAGAGATACGTTCTAAATTTGACATCTAAGTTTTGAAATCATAATAGGAAATTTGCTCATGATTCACTATTGAAGAAGTGAAACATGAAATAGCTCTTATTGGAACTTCATTAGCAAAGATTATAAATAACATATCTTTCTCGCTTGATATTCTCCATGCTTGCTTGATGATAAGGTTGATTTCTTGACATTCTGCATTAAAACAATGTTCCATAGCCACATTTGACTTTTAATTTGACCATTAAGATTCACACATCCTATGAGCTTCCAGTTGTGCCCAATAGGTGGATTTCCATGTGGTTGACACCTAACAACTGTTCATGTGTCCTTTTTCTCTTCCAACACATGTAAACATGTACAACTTAGGATTTGGCTGCATAAATGTTTGTTAGCTGCATAATGTGCATCCTTAGGTATATATAGCATAGTTTAAATCAATTTCACAAATAAAACATAGGCTATGAGCTAAGAGTGGATGATTACCTTTTTATTATAGCTTTGCATGACTCAGATGACCTATAATTCATACATGAAGTTAAAATATGTACAAAATGAATGAAAGAAAGGAAAACAATTTAGAGGTTCAACATTCCCTAATGCTGAAGGTGTTGCACATCCTCATACTCAAATTTCAACACTTGGAGAGATACCCTCAAAGGACAACCTCTGATGCCTAGATCAGAACATCTAGATTGATATTTGTTATTTTTGTCTTTACCTCCAACCACCATTGTAATTTCTTCATCAAAATTTGTCCCTATAACCTGTTGATCTTATGCCTAAGACCCTTATTATTTTCTTTGAGTTCTTGATTCTTCTTTTACTAGTAACAAATTCTAAGTAGCATGGCTTCATTTTGAGCTTTCATTACTTCATTTTCATCTTTCATGTTCCTATTTAATATCTCTAATTCATAAGCTTATTTTTTAACATGTTGATAGTGTAAGGACTCTGGACACCACATATCTCCACAATGGTATGATATTGTCCACTTTGGGCCTAAGCCTTCATGGATTTGCTTTTGGACTTACCCCAAAAGGCCTCATACGAATGGAGATATTTGTCCATCCTTATATACCCATGATCCTCCCCACTTCTAGTCAATGTGGGACTTTGGTCGTATACCCAACAATCCTCCCCTCGAACAAAGGACCATCGAGCCTCCCTCAAACGATTATCCATCCGTCCACTCTCTACCAACCAGGATTCTCCGCTCCAATGCGTTGGAAGCACACGCCTTACATGGAACACCACCTGCCTCGAGAGCTTGCTCTATCCCAGGTCAACTCCTCTTCACCGTGTTGGGACCAGGACACGTCCATGAAGAATCCGGAGCACACCGCCTGTCTAACTGAGCTCATCCACGGATCCCATCGTGATATTACCGGGGCCCACCACCTTCGTTCGGCATTCCGAGAATTCATCCACTTGGCTAACTTCGGGGCATGGCTCTGATACCAATTGTTAGAAAATTATATATTACGGAGCAATGGAACACATATAATATTTCAGAAATATAAACACAGAAAACGCACAATTGGTATCAGAGCCAAGTTGGCTTGAGAAGAACGTATTTTGTTGCCAAGGGTTTGTTTTGGCTTGGTGAATGAAGGGGATATGATTTGTTGCACTGATGCTATGGATATAGATTAACCAAACAAGAAGCATTGCACGTTATCACGCTCCAGATCCAGATCAAGGCTTCCTTGTGAAGTCACCCCAGGCGAGGGTTTCAAGGATTCATCTCAGAAATTAAAGGTAGTTAAACTTGGCACGAAGGCAACAAAGAAACAAAACAAGGATGCCCACAATTGAGAGTCCTTACAATTGGTATCAGAGCCATGCCCCGAAGTTAGCCAAGTGGATGAATCCTCGGAATGTCGAACGAAGGAGGTGGGCCCCGGTAATATCACGATGGGATCCGTGGATGAGCTCGGTTAAACAGGTGGTGTGCTCCGGATTCTTCATGGACGTGTCCTGCTCCCA
>APFE030489502.1:58351-88451 GCA_000404065.3 Pinus taeda
TCCATTGGTATGAGGCCTTTTGGGGTAAAGCCCAAAAACAAATCCATGAGGGCTTAGGCCCAAAGTGGACAATATCATACCATTGTGGAGATATGTGGTGTCCAGATTCCTTACAAGTGGTATCAGAGGAATATCAATTGAGCCTTGTATCATCACATACTAGTAAAAATCCCTATAGAGGTGCATTTAAGAACCACTTCTGACAATTGGCAAAATTTCCTCATCAAAAATCATTTTGTAGAAATCCTTGAAGAAAATGAGGTAAATAAGATTAGAAGAAGTCAATGTAGGGTTATTCAATACCCTAACCCTATGTTTGGAACAAAGGAAGCAAAAATTTTGACATCAAATGAACTAGTTGAGATGGAGATTCTAAACAATGAGGAAGAAGATGATATTCTACTTAACCAATTTATGAAGTAATTAAAGAAGAAAGATAGTAAATCAAAAGATGTTAGAAGAAATAATGCTAAAAAAAATAAAGAGCAACCAATGGTACCAAAACCCTTATTTTGTAAGGATTCTGGACACCACATATCTCCACAATGGTATGATATTGTCCACTTTGGGCCTAAGCCCTCATGGATTTGCTTTTGGACTTACCCCAAAAGGCCTCATACCAATGGAGATATTTGTCCATCCTTATATACCCATGATCCTCCCCACTTCTAGTCAATGTGGGACTTTGGTCGTATACCCAACAGATAGTCTCTTGATATTTATGAGAAGGAATATTGATATCTTGCTTAGGAAAATCAAACATAGGAGCATCATTTTGTAAAATATCTTCATGAAATTTTGGTTCCAAGGGAGGATTTACCTTTTGTTGTGCCTTATTCTCTAATGTCTCTAGATAGTTATAAACTTGTTGTTGAGCAGAGTCAGTCTCCAGGGTCTTCCTAGAAGGACTCTGATCATATGGAGGTTATGTTGCCATTTATGTTTCGATATTATTTACTTCATCAAGATCTATAGGCTTTGGTGGCTCCTGATTTGTTTTCATGTCTGAATTTATGGTCATCCTCTTGCTTCTTCTCAGTTTTGGTTTAGGTTCCATTGTTCTCTGGATGATTTTTATTTTGTTTCCTTGTCTTTGGGGTTTTGGTACCATTGGTTGCTCTTTATTTTTTTTAGCATTATTTCTTCTAACATCTTTTGATTTACTATCTTTCTTCTTTAATTACTTCATAAATTGGTTAAGTAGAATATCATCTTCTTCCTCATTGTTCAGAATCTCCATCTCAACTAGTTCATTTGATGTCAAAATTTTTGCTTCCTTTGTTCCAAACATAGGGTTAGGGTATTGAATAACCCTACATTGACTTCTTCTAATCTTATTTACCTCATTTTCTTCAGGGATTTCTACAAAATGATTTTTGATGAGGAAATTTTGCCAATTGTCAGTAGTGGTTCTTAAATGCACCTCTATAGGGATTTTTACTAGTATGTGATGATACAAGGCTCAATTGATATTCCTAGAATATCTTTGTATGTTGAATGTTACCTTTTGAGACTCCATGGTGAGTAATATGGAAAATTCAACTCTTTACCATTGATAAAACACATCAAAAGCCTTCTATGTTAAAATAGTAATGTTCGATATCTACCTTCACATGTAAGAAATTTTTGAAAAACCAATAAAAAATTTCTCCATTTGGAATTAAGCGTAGACACTAGAATTCCATTTTTGAAAGATGAAGCATCCATACCTGTGTTAACAAGGAACATTTTCCACTATTCATCCTTGAATTTTTGGTTCTTAAACTAACTCTTGCCACCTCTTGGAATCTTTCTCACCTCTAGAACAAAAGGCTTTGTAATATTCAACTTTATATCTCTAATCTCGGCTTCTACACGATCAAATTCTTAACTGAATGCCCTAATTAATTTAGCTTCATGCCTATTGAATTTATTGAAGAAATTAAGCCACCCTACCTTTTGTAACTGATCTCAGACCGATGGGTAGGCATTGGGAAAAATCATTCCATTTGGATCATATTGAACAATTACACCCATTGTCGTAATAGAGAAATCTTACTTCTAAACTACCTCTTCTTGACAGGGTTTTGATAGATAAATGAGCGATGAAGTGGTTGAACCTAGCAGTGGCAAGTTTAAAATGATAGGGATGTTTTATTAAGGTGGCATAAATTCAATAGGAATCCCCCTTTTGAACTCATGATTTCCCACGATTCTATAGATCTGATCTTATAGCACTATTGTAATTTGCAGAATTCAGTTCATTCACATGTAATGAGGGCGATTTTCGATATGATTAAATGAAATATGGAGTATGAGTGATGGGATATGGTTATGGATAAGGTCTTAATTATAGGACATTATTCAAAAAGTGTATCAATAATATTCAATAAATTCATCATCTCATAAATCTATAATTTCCTTTATGAAAATTCATTCAACATTCTCTAGTCACGTTGTAATTCATACCTTTTGGTGTACTAATTTCTCCTTTTCTTATAGGTTGATAATTCATTTTTGGAAGAAATCAGCCACATGAATTTGAAATCAACTACAAAATGTTGTCAATTCTGCAATTTTGTCTTCAACATTGTTTTTGCTAAATTGAAACTTGTCATTGTTGGATGTGGATAATTCTTGATGATGCTAATGATTGTTGGAGTTTCTTTTTTCTCGAAAGAGAAACAAATTCTTCAAAGAAATTATTTGAACTTGAAATTTGTTATTCTATAAGGAAAGAAGGGCACAGAATAAAATGGGAAAAATAAAGGGGAATGTGAAAATCTAAGTTGTTAAGAATCCCTTGATTTTCTAAATAGGAATGTCAACGCTATTGATTTTCATGCCTGTTAAAGCCAAAAAGTTGTACACTTGTTAGTACATTCCATAAGACACAAAAAGTGTCGAGTAGAATACACAGGTGAAACGTTTGTAGCCAAATACATTATGAAGTTCAAAAAATCAAAGTTCTCGTAAGGTCCAAAGTTTATTAAGGAAAAAAAATTAAATCCGCGTGTATATTTCTTTGATAAACATGCTCTTTGTGGAATAACCTCCAAAACTTGTACGATTGTAGAAAAGGATGACTTAGCGATCTGAGACCACTTTACACACTTGGGGCTAATTCTTTGACATGAGCTCAGTCCAATACATTTGAATTCAAGTTGCCTTGGAGATATGCAACCCTCAATGGAATCATCTTGTCCTATTCATGTGTATTTATCATAAATGTAACAAGAGAGGGAAAAAGGATTAAAAAAATCTATATAAACAAGCCATGGGAGAACCAAAACATGAGATATTGTTATGTTGGCCAAATTGTTGTTTGAACAAACAACCATTGCATTGTTGAAGCGAAATAAGGGAAAAAAACTAGCATGTTGGTCATATTTCTTCTAAGAAACCCGTCATCTTAGTCAGAGAAAAGGAATCCACCATTAGAGAGTCTTCACACTTCTTTGAGTGAGAGGATAAACCTGCAAAGAGATTGATGAAAGAAGCCCCCTTGCTGAGGATTTTTTATCCCCATAGCTGAAATAATTATTTTCAAGCATCTAAGATTCATCTATTATATTCAACCTTTACCTCCAGTAATCAATAAATGGATATTTCTCCATATATTATTTATTTTTTTGCTAGGTTTTAGCATTATTTTGTTTATGTACCTCTTTGTTTAGTTTATTTTTATGTATGCATTGTTTCCACTATTTAAAATGTTGTGTAAATTTAAGTCTTTCCACTAACAACACCAATTTTGATTGTGATCCTTTGCAAGGAACAATCAACTGCTAAGGGGGTGTCTTTTGGTACACTGTGCTCCAAAAAATCTACAATAGGAATGGAGACCATACTACTCTCTTTTCTTTAATTTAAAGATTGCTTTCCTAGGACCTCCTCTCTACACAACCATCCTACAAGGCGTTGTACACCTCTCCGGATTTTTTACAGACCCTGAGGACCTATTCTAACCCTCCGAAAGTGAATATTTTTCTATTCTTTCTTACTCGCATGACTTTTTCTCTGGCAGAAGTGAGTATGCATCTACATGTGCTAAAAAAATGCAGTCAACACACTAGTACAAAATGGCTAATTAGTTACTAAAAACAACAACTAAAATTCTCATATAAATGACCATTTTTTAGTCGGTGACCAATAGTAGCTAGTTTACAGTATATTATAGCATGATCAAATTTTAGTCATTTTTAGCTAAGTCATTAATTGGTTTCCTGAATTTTACCATCTAGTAGTATATCTAGTCATAAATTTGGTCATTATTTTTTTATTGGTTTAGTCATTAAACGTCAAAATTAATGACCAAATATACAACAAAATATATTACTATATGAATCTTCGATAAAACCAATTAATGACCAAAGAAATATGACCAAAATGTTGGTTGTGTTATAAGATACTGTAAATTAGCTACTAATAGTCATATATATGAAAATTTTATTCATCATTTGAATCCAATTAATGGCCAAATAAATATGACAAAATTTTAGTTGTGTTATAAGCTACTATAAATCAGTTACTAATAGTCGTATATATGCAAAACTTAGTCATCATTTTAATAAAAAAATTATCATTTTCAATAGTTGTTTATATTTTTTTGGTATTTTCATATTCATTATATAAATGACTGATTTAGTAGTTTCTATTCATTTCATTTAATTTCATTCGAAATCATTATAAACAAATAATTTAGTCATATATTTAGTTTATTTGTGTTCTTCATTAATTAATATAAACTACTAATTTATTATTTTTAGATTTATTTTATGTGTTCATTATTAATCAACATAAATTATATGATTTTTTGACTAAATTTTCAAAAAATGCTATACAATGTGCATGTCTATCTAATATGATAACACAAAGTTACATGTGTTAAATACAAGACTAAATAATATTAAGTGCAACTAAAAATAATTTCTACGATATAAATATTATTATATAAAATATCAAGTACTACAATATGAGTTTCCAACTTAATATCGGTTGGACTACAATTTACATATGAAATATTGTTTCATGCATTATCGTTGTGTTTCCAAAGCATTGCAAGTGAAATCACCAACTCTGAAGGCTTGATCGTGAGTCTCTATGAGTGTGTATTATGCAAGACATTGGCTCTAAGGGTATCACTAGGAAAATTCTCTTATCTCCCTCAATTTGCATTTGTCACTCCGATGTTATTGTTTTCCTCTTTCTTCAATAACTGCTTCTTACCATCAATATTAAGTTCCTCTCCTAGAAATGATAGAAGATACAATGTAGAGTATTAGACATGAAACATAATGAATACTTGAATATAAAACAATGTAGTCTATAAAATATTTATATGACATATACACCAACATTCTATAGAGGCCACTATGTGGCTAGATGACCTGTATAAACAAAGAAAATAAAATGTCACCATAGAAAATAACACTTTAGGAACTTAGTATTCAACCTTCAACAAAACCTTAGGCACAATCATACCAACTAAGTTACATGTTAAAAATATCAGGAAATATATAACTTGTGAAGACAAATGGAAAAAAAAAGATAAGTGTAAAAATATTCTTATTACTTGTTCTAAAAGAGTCATGTTCCTTAAATTTGGATATTCTTTTGCCCACAGTAAACATTCCTTGCTATTATGGCTTATTTTTGTAGGATCATGGGATTGATCCAACATCATATCGGATTGTGGAGACAAAATGTTTCAACTTTCCAAGATTAGTACCTCACTTGGTTGAATGAAGGTGCTAGCTATGAGTAGTGTCAAAACCTTAGGGAAGTAGAACACTAAGGCCTAAGAAAATATATCACCACTTGTCAATTGAAAGAAAAAATTTCAATCCCACAATGGCGTCTGGGAGTACATTTAGTTGGATGGATATCACACTCTAAGAGATGATTATTTAATACAATGAGAAGTGTACATATATTGTCACAATTCCCCTCACAGTGAGACCTTATAGTTGTGTCGAATAATATTAATCTTATTATACTATTTAATTATAAATTATGACTATTAGATAATTATTAGTTTGAAATTGTATTTTTAGTATTTCTGTATACATGAAAATATTAGGAAAAAGGTACTTTTGTGACTAGTTAATTTCGAGTGAATCTAAATACACAAGAAATTATGGTACCTCGGTGTTTCTCTACCGGTTACCCGATCATTGTACCAATTTATCCCATGTCCTCTACTACTTTTAGTGAATTCCTCTTTGATGATCTCCAATGCCAATGCAATGGACATTTATCCTTGATGTCTTTCTAAGCCAAATGGAAGCTCCACAAGTAACAACTAAAACATAGCCTCAAATATATTATTGGCGTGCAAAATGCAGTGATTATATGATAAGCCAAGAAACAGTGCACGCTAATCATATTCACTTTAATATTCATTAATAATTTCTTTGCGTGATCATGTAATTCTAAAGTGTCATGTAGTGAAATTTAAAGTTAGACATCCATCAATATCACCTTTGAGAGTGCTTAGTAGTTAATACTTGTTGTTACACATACAGTAGATCACCAACTTCAAGGATAGAAATATAAACACAACAAAAATGAAATTAAAATAAATGCTAGGAAGTCAAATGAGACTAATATTGAGTCAAGAAAATACCAAGACCTTCACATTAGCAAGGCATTCTTAGGCACTAAAATAGAAAATCCTTAGATTGCATCATTTTCACCTTTTCTTTAATTTCTTTAATTGAGAACATAAATTTCAAAACAAAAAAATTCATTGAAAAAGGTCTCAAAATCCTAACAAATGCTTGAGTGATTGTCTTATCAATTAAACAGCAAGGAAATCATTCGATATGCTTTTAACTTGCGGAATATATTGAAGAATATGAAGCTTTCTCATCCCTTGCTCCTAATCAAATTGTAGTATGTGGGTTCCAATCAAGTAATCAATTTCCCGCCGAGATAGTTAAGAGATCACTTTGGATAAGTTCTTCTAGAAGGATTGGGATACTAGGAATGTAATTAACTAGGAGGAAAATGAAGCACTTTAGTGGGCGCTCCAAAATATTTGAACACAACTAAAAATGATGTTATACTCCCTCCACACATTTTAAAATAGAAACCATTCAGTTGCATCTAATCTAGGTGGATATTGGTGGCCATCCACTAGTTCCACTTGGACCCTCACCATTATTTCATTTAGTTTCTCAGTTTCTTTATTTGTAGCACAATTTACTATTTTTGGTAGTTTTTTAGGTCATGAAGTTTCAGAGCTGTTTTGAGGCCCTAAATGATGTTTTCTTTGGGAAAACTAGGAGCAACATCGGTCCATGTACCAATGTTACTTTTCCCAAAGTTGTAGTCCTAAAATATATATTTCGAATGAGGTATTGTGCATGTCAAATGGATATCATATGCCAAAATTACTACCATGGGAAGTTGATGTACCAATTTACCCAAAACCGGGCCCATAGTTTGGCGCTTCATCTCCCAGGGTTAGGGTTTTGGATGTTTAGGGTTTTCCATTGTTTCTCAACAATAAATAGCCCTTAGACCCTCATTGTAAGACAATTCAAAGTCACGTAGCCACCACATCTCTCCCCAGAGATAAGCTACCATCGTTCAAGCTAGTTTATTTCCATTTCTATTTGCAAGCATATTTCAGTATTCTACATTAATGAACTGAAGTATTATTTATGTTGTATCTCTATATTTATAGTTATCTCTGTAATTTGTTGCATTCCTATTTAAATCTGGATCAGTGGTATTAGAGCATCTTCTCTTTCTCTATTTTTCTTTGCATGTCCCCAATGAGGTCGAGATATAAGGAGTTAGGGCTTGAACTGGTCGAAACTTTGCAAGACTAGCCTCACAAATCCTGATGACCTCCCACGGCGGATGAAAAGAAAGATGAGGGGGTAGGAGATCCTATCAAAATTTTCCTCGAAGAGGCCCTTGAGCAACAAAGGAACGTGATGATGGACAAATTTTCCCAAATCCTTCAATGGCTACCCACGGGTGACACATCTACTTGCAGTAGCTCCTTTGGAACCACCACACCCTTTAAGGTACAAGTTAACTTTGAAATTCCCATATTTGAGGGTTAGATAGATGTAGACATTGTAGATAAATGGTTAAATCTGATAAAAGGGTATTTTTATGTTCATGATTTTTATAGCCAGGAAAAGATACTTTCGCTCTTCTGAAAGCCGCCCCCCAGGTCAACGACTAGTGGGAAACATACTGCGAGCAGAAGGATGAAAGTACAACCTCACTTTTTTCAGCCGCACCCCACTTGGAATTCATTCTAGAATGCCATAAGGAGTAGTACTACCCTGTTAAAAGCTATGAGGATAAATACATAAAGTGGGCCATGTTGCGATAGGGAAGGGATTGAGACATGCCGAAGCCTACCAATATTTTCATACCCTTCACACAAAATTAGGTATCAAGGATTCTAATCTACATTTGGTACTCAAATACCATGGCTTCCTACACAGGTACATCCAAGATGAGATGGAGCTACTGGACATCTCCTCGCTTGGCACGACGTACTGATATGCTGTCAAGATCGAGAAGAAGTTTAAATAGAAGAAGCGAGACTTTGGATCTACAAATCCGAATCAAGGGAAAGGTGCCCTCAAACTACTAAACAAAGGACAAAGGCAAGGCAGGGTGGTCCAGGACAACCCACCAAAGCCGCAAGCAAAGAACAACACCACAAAGCTAAAGAAGGACATGAGAAGATGGTGTGAGTTCCATAAGATCTCCACTCACAACACAAGTGAGTGTCGGGCCAAGCAGTCACTGGTGGTCGAGCTAAAGTATTTGGAATCAGATGCATGTTTAGACTCTGAGTCAGAACTTGATAAGGAGAATGATAAAGAGAAGCATATTATTGATGCGGAGCCCAATGCCACTGTTTCCACCACGAAGATCCAGAAGTAGGAACCCAAAGATCCAGAGGAGGAGGAGCGCCTCTTCCACTCCCTGATCTGGGTAAAGGGCTCCATGCTATAGTTCATTGTTGACAGCGAGAGCCAAAATAACCTCATTTCGGTAGAGGTCATGGAGCAACTAGGCTTACCGACCACAACACATCCACAACCGTACACCATCGGGTGGCTTCACCAAGGACGAGATCTTTGCGTGAGCCAGCAATGTTGCCTTCCATACAACATCAAGCCCTTCACGGATGAGGTATTGTGTGACTTTGATCCCCTTGATGTTTGTGATGTATTATTAGGCTAACCATACTTGTGGAAGTGACATGTTGTATATGAATCAAGGCCTCGTGTTGTTATTGTTACTTTGGGAAATAATTTGTACAGGATACCAGAGGTAGCACCACCTACTGCCATCTCTTTGGATACTCCAAAACAATGCGGTAAGCTCATTTCCAAAAATGGGAAATTTGTTTTCCTGGTGATACACCCTCAAGGAAAGAAGAAGATCGTGGCCACGATCTCTAGACAGGGCCCCTTCGTATGAAAACTACATATGGACAAGGTCATGGAGGAGTGCGAGGACATCTTCACCTCCCCCACAGGGGTTCCTTTGCACTGTTAGGTTAAGCACTCAATCGATCTGACCCCAGGTGTGCTGCTACCCAATGGACTAATCTATCAGTGCTTCGTTGTGGAGAACGATGAAATCAAGAGGCAGATTCAGGAGTCATTGTAGAAAGGTCACATTGACTGAGTTCATCCCCCTATGGGAGCCCGATCGTGTTGGTATAGAAGAAGGATGGGACTTAGAAGCTCTACATTAATTATCGGGTGCTGAACAAGATCACTGTCTAGAATAGGTACCTGGTCCCATGGATTGGTGACCTTTTGGACCAACTGAAGGGGGGAAATATTTCAGAAAGATCGATTTAAAGTCATGATATCACGAGGCACCAATCAAACCCTCTGACGTGTGGAAGACTACCTTCAAAGCCACGAGGGCCTCTTCAAATGGTTAGTTATGCCTTTTAGGTTGACGAATGCTCTTGCAACCTTCATGAGGCTAATGGATGACATCTTGTGGCCATTCACCAACTCATTTGTAGTGGTATACTTGGATGACATCTTGATCTTCAGCCAGAGTGGGGAATGGCACCTCCACCACATTCAACAAGTTCTCCAAACACTACAGAAACACAAGTTATGTGCCAAATTGGATAAATTTACCTTTGGCATGACCCAAGTTCAGTATTTGGGATACATTATTGATGAAAAAGGGGTGCATGTGGATCTAGCCAAGATCCAAGTCATTCAATATTGGACATCTCCAACCACTCTGATAAAGCTTTGCATGTTTCTCGGTCTTGCCAACTTCTGCCACAGGTTCGTGTTGGGATTTTCTCATATCACTTGGCCCTTGATTCAAGTCACCAAGGGAGGAGCGAAAGAAAAATTATTTTGGTTTGAATCTCAATAGAAGGCATTCACAAAGTTGAAACATCATCTCTACTCGACACCAGTGCTCGCATTACCAAACTTGCAATAATCATTTGAGATCGAGACAGATGCCTCTGACTATACTATTGGGGAAGTTCTTACTCGACATGGGCATCGAGTGGCATATCACAATGAGACACTTTCAGACACAGTCTAGAAGTATCCCACTTATGACAAAGAGATGTATCACATTGTGCAGGCCTTCTGACAATGGAAACATTACACTTTGGGAAAGGAAATGGTCATCCACATAGACCACCGACCCATGCAGTTCATATACATGCAATGGAAGTTGCAGAATGATTGCCATCAGAAGTGGTCCACATACCTACAATAGTTCCATTTGAATATCAAGTATAAGAAGGGAAGCACCAATAATGTTGCATAGTGCCTCAGTCGGCCACCGATCATGGCATTAACCACCGTTCTCAATGCTTATGGGCACGAGACTTATGATTGGCCACTTCTCTACAAAAGCGACCCAAAATTCAACCACATATACCAGACACTCTTGTAGGGTCAACATGTTCGAAATTTTCACCTCCAATATGCCTTGTTATGCCACATGGGTCACCTTTCTGTTCCTTAAAGTGAGCGTGCCAAGATGATTTGGGAAGCACACTATAGTTGGCCTATTGGGCATTTCTAGGTCGAGCAAACAGTGGTAGTACTGTAGAAGTATTTCTATTGGCTGAATCTTCGATAGGATTTCAAAAAGTACATCAGATCCTACACTGTTTGCACCATTTCCAAACTAACCATCAAGAAGCAATGCCTCTATACTTCGGTGCCTACCGCTAGTCGACCTTAAGAAATGATCTCCATGGGTTACATGTCCAGCCTTCCTTCTACTCAGAATAGAAAGGACTATGTTTTTGTGGTCATCGACAGGTTCTCAAAGATGGTCATTATGGTAGCCTACAAGAAGAATATCACAACAAAAGACACTGCTAAACTCTTATTTGAATGAGCGTGGATACACTTTCGGATCCCACAGTCTATCATCTTAGATCGGGACAACAAGTTCCTTAGTACATTTTGGTCCAGTCTCTGGTCGATGCTAGACACCAAACTCACTAAGTCCACAACCTTCCATCCACAAACTGATGACCAGACAGGGGTTGTGAACAGGATGATCGTACACATTCTGCAAAGGTACAACTCAAAGCATATATGCATATGAGATGAGAGCCTCCACTATGTTCAGCACAGCTATAACTATGCTCTCCACATCTTGACTAGCCACATCCCTTTTCAGGTTGGCTTGGGATTCCAGCTACTATGTCCCATTGATGTGGTCATGCCATTTGCAGCTACTCAGGCAAATTCAACTCATGTCCAGGTCAATATAGATAAGGAAAACAACTTCATTGAGCACATGCAACATATTTTCCAGCAGGTCCATGACATTTTGGAGAAATCAAATGCCAAGTATAAGCAGCGACATGATCAACATTGAGTGCCACACAAGTTTCAGGCGGGCGACAAAGTCTGGTTTCATTTGCAAAAGGAATACCTTATCGAAGCCTATTGGAAACTCAAACCACTCCGATATGGTCTTTACAACATTACTAAGGTTGTGGGAGACAATGGGTTTGAGCTCAACATTCTCCCATTCCTTGGCCTACACCTAGTGTTCAATGTGGACCACCTTCGGCCATACTTTCCACCATTACTAGACACATCCAACATTGCAGAACAACTCACACCAACAAAGTTAAATCTAGGTTTTATGGAACAAGTTGCAACTGATCGGATCCTGGACATGTATATCAAGCACACTCACCAGCGGAAGATCCAACTGTATTGAGTTGTCAAAGTAGGCCAACTCCTTCACGAGGGAAAGTGGCTCACTAGGGACCAAGTTCAACAGAAGTTTCCTCATCTCGTCGAGGAGCTCAACGCAATGGGGACCATTGCTTCCTAATGGGGGACAAATGATCTAGGTGTATATTGGTGACCACCCACCAGTTCCACTTGGACCTCCACCATTGCTTCTTTTAGTTTTTCAGTTTCCTTATTTGTAGCACAATTTATTATTTTTGGCAGTTTTTCGGGTCCTGAACTTCTGGAGCCATTTTGAGGCCCTGAGCAACGTTTCTTGGGAAACCTGGGAGTAACATTAGTCATGGTCATATGTTTCTCTTCCCGAAGTTGTATTCCTTGAATAGATCTTTCTAACGAGGTATTGTGTGCCTCAAATGAGGATCATATGCCAAAGTTACAACCCTAGGAAGTTGATGTACCAATTTACCCAAAACGGGGCCCATAGTTTGGCGCTTCATCTACTAGGGTTAGGGTTTTGGATGTTTAGGGTTTTCCATTGTTTCTCAACAATAAATAGGCCTTTGAGCCTCATTGTAAGACATTTCAGACGCATGTGGCCGCCACATCTCTCCTTAGAGATAAGCTACCATCGCTCGAGCTAGTTTATTTCCATTTCTATTTACAAGCATATTTCAGTATTATACATTAATGAAATGAAGTATTATTTCTATTGTATCTATATATTTATGGTTATCTCTGTGATTTTTTGCGTTCCTCTTTAAATCTAGATCAACATCTCAGTTATTTTCCACCTTTCCATAATATGTAATTCTTTGAGCAAGAATACATCATTCATAAATATTGTCATGAAAGAGGACTCTTCATAATCCTAATAAGTTGGGCTCTAACAAATAAAAAATTTCAGGCAGTGAATAAATCTTACATGGTAGATTTCAATGATTAAAATGACAACTTTATTCTTAATCTCATTACAACAAAAATAAATTCAACCCTAACTAGTTGGGATCTAACAAATCAAGAATTTCATGTAGTAAAGTAAACTTACATGGTAGATCCCAGTTATTTGCAATGAAAACTTTATTCTTGATCTTATTACAACATATATAAATTCAAGACTACATATATATATTTCCTTATCTGAGACAAACTTTGAACACATTCTGATATTTTATAGAAATATAATGATACGAATTACCTATAGGACATGAGAAAGTTATCTACATCTAGCACCCGTCACTAGACAATAGTGTTATTGAGACACCATATCATGGCATTAGAATCATGTAGATAGATATTGCTATAGAAATACCTTCCGACACCTATTCAACACTACCTTCAAGCTTGAAATTCATCAATTGATTTACTTTAGTAGCAAATTCTAGTGCGATTTCATTAAATACAACCTGACAAAATTCATTTATGATAGTTGTTGTTTCCTTCTATTGATCTATCCCCCTCTGAAAATAGAATAATTGATATTCCCCAATTTTTGAGGTACTTGCTTCATGTTCATCATGGGCTATTAGGTTCTTCACATGGAAAACGTTGCAAATATTAGATGTATAATGGAAACAAGCATGCAATTCAAGGTTGCTTCTAAAGTCTCTCAGGTGAATTATAAAACACAATCTACTTAAAACATAATATATGGTATTAACAAAAACCTACCCAAGATCCCACTTAAGAATTCAAAATGTGCAAATAGGAGATGTCTTAAACAATATCAACTATTTAATTACATAATCACACTAAAATAGATAAATATTTAAAATGTTGAAAAGTGTGAAAAAAATGGAGTTGGAATATTATATTTATGTCAAGTTATATATAGCTATGTAAAATGTAACTTCTATAGCTACATGCTAATTATTATTTTTAAGTCATTTAAGGGACCAACATTTTTTTATCTTTGGTTAATAATTTAATGCTCCACCAAAAATAGAATTGAATTGGTTCTTCACCAACCAAGGGGAAATTTTAAACCACTGTGAAATTATTTATGTGTGGATTTAAGCTAGTGTAATGTAACTTCTACATATTTGGCAATTTAAATGTAAAAAATTACCTGGATTGAAGTTATACAATTAACAAATGCACAATAAGATATAGTATGCATGAGTTACAAGTAATATGACATTTACATGTTATATCAAGACAAACGTTTTCTTATCTCACTAACCCTTATCTTATAGTTGGTGATGGATATAGCCTTTAAAATTATGAGTCACCATTGTCATATCCTATATTTAATGATGGATATAGATTTTAAAAGCATCAACTTTGTTTGTTATTTTATGTATGGTCAATTTAAATGGAAGTGCTCATAATTTTATTCAATATTATCTTATACAAATGGAAATAAAATGATGTGGGGGTGGTGTTTCTAGTGATTTTGAAGCTTCTTTTAATTACCTAAATTTAGCCTATTTAAAATACACAAGGGTGTTGTTTCTAGTGATTTTCAAACTTGCTTTAATTACCTAAAGTTAGCCCATTTAAAGTAAATAGCTGCAATGACCATCTTATCTTCCAGTCAGTAACTTTTCTCGAGGGCATTTTCATGACATCCACCATCTTTGAAAATTATGAAATATTAGTAGTATTGTAGGAATTTATAGGGTAAGTTCCTCAGATAGAACACCAAGGACAATACTCACAAACAAATCACATATCAGTTTACGAGTATTCTTGATGTGGTTAAAACCCTCAAAGATGGAAAGAGTCCACGGCCTGAGCCAACGCGGCCACTTCAGGCAATCTATTATTGTAAGAGAAAGAAAATTTACATAATATTATCTCATGAACGGTCACCTTACAAATGACCCTGCATGCTCTTTAAATCGAGATAATAGACCAATTGGACATTAAGCCATGGATCAAGTGTCAGTAATACTGAGGAGAGAATGAACCATCAGATCACTTCATGTCTAGAACATATCGTGACCATTGGATTGTAAGTTACAAAAGTACATAGTAAAGAAATACACTTTACATAACTCTACACTAGACCAAGTTATACTTAACTATTTCCTATGTGTTGGAATATCCTAACATCCCCCCTTAAGAAAAAATTGGGATAGGATTGAAGGATGTAAAAATATGACACAATAGGAGAAGGAAGGAAGCATTAGAGCCTATCCCCCCTTAGTGACAACTTCCTAAACTCCAACCATAAATTGAAGTTTAGAAAAATTCACCTCTATGAGAGCCTTTGTAAAGATGTCTGCAACTTGATCATCGGTTGAACAATATTGCACTTCAAGAACATGGTCATGAATGCGCTTTCTAATGAAGTGCATGTGTATTTCAATGTGTTTTCTATGTTGATGTTGGACTAGATCTTTTCATATTTGAATGGCACTTTGATTATCAAACCAAAGTGTAGTCGGATGTTGTTGCTAAAAGCCAAACTCTGACAAGATCTGATGAAGCCAAAGGGCTTCCTTACTAGCTTATATGGTGCCATGATACTCTACTTCTGCTAAAGAAAGAGAAATGGCACCTTTTTTCTTGCAAGTCCATGTAATAGGTCTAGAATCAAGAGTGAAGACATAACCTACAGTAGACTCCGATCATCAAGGTCACCAGCCCAATCAGAATCAATGAAACCAACTAATAGAGGAGATGTTTCTGCACTGTAATTAATCCCAAACTGAACTGTACCTCAAACATAACAAAGTATTATTTTAGCTTCATTCTAATGACTTTCATGTGGGTTTTGCATAAATCAAGCAATAAGGCCAACAAAAAAGGAAAGGTTAGGAGGGGTATGGGTCAAATACAAAAGTTTTCGTACAAGCTAACGGTATAAGGTAGCATCAACTTCAAGGGAAGTAAAACTGACTGAAAGTTTGGATCTAGACTGAAAGGGAGAAGGGGATGGCTTACAGTCTTCCATGTGAAAGTGGCATAGAAGATCACAGACATACTTGGACTGGGAAAGGGAAATACCTTCCTTGGATTGCAAGACTTGAAGACCAAGAAAAAAATGCAAGTGTCCTAAGTCTGTCATTTAAAAATGCTTTTTAAGGCTGGACTTAACATGGTTTATAAGGTTTGGATCACTACCAATAAGAATTAGATCATCAACATAAAGAACAAGAATGATAACAGACTTACCCACTTTCTTGGTGTAGATAGTATTGTCAGAATGACACCTAGAAAAACTAGTATCTAAAAGAAAGCTATCCATTTTGGCATACCAAGCCCGAGGGGCTTGCTTGAGTCCATAAAGTGATTTCTTAAGCTAACAGACAAGGCTGGAGTCTATTTGTATAAAGCGAGGAGGTTGTTCCATACATATTTCTTCATACATGTCCCCATGCAAGAATGTCGATTTAACATCCATTTGATAGACTTCCCATTTGAAAGAGGTAGCAAGGGAAAGAACAAGGAAGATAGAGTTCATTTTGGCAACAGGGGAGAAGGTTTCAGTATAGTCAATGCCTCCAGCTTGTGAAAAACCCTTAGCAACAAGACGAGCTTTATGTTTATCAACTTTTCCATCTGGTCCAAACCTGGTTCTATAAACCGATTTTCATATAACAAGTTTTCATCCCTTTGGAAGAGGAACAAGATCCCATGTGTCATTTTCCAATAACGAATGATATTCTTCATTCGTAGTTGTGTTGCAATCTAGATGGCCTGAAGCATCTTAAAAGGTGTCAGGATGATAACTCGCCGAAGCTTGAGGCAGTAAAGAAGAGGCTCTATCAAACTGGGAATGTGTGTGACATTGATATGTAGGATCACCTGCAAGAGCACCTACTACATCCCGACTAGAGCAGACCCATTTTGGAAGTTGAGGAGCTGAAGGAGGATCTTGATAAGGTGGGGGAGGACTGTCATCCTCATTGTCATCATCTAGAGAAGAAATATTTTCAGAAGTAGAAGGGATAGAGAGAGGTGGCACGTTCGCCAAACTAGGCTCGTAGGCTGATATGTTTTCAATAAACTTTACATTTCTTCTAATGATAACATTTTTGGATTCAGGTTGAAGAAGTCTATATCCTTTGACATCTTTAGAATATCAAACGAAAATACAATTTTCACTCTTAGGTCCTAAGGCTTTATGTTCTCATCAAGAATATGGGCCCATGCTTCACTTCCAAAAACACGAAAGTGAAATACATCTAGTTTAATTGAGCTCCATGATTCTTCTAGAGTGATATTATTTAAAACCTTAGTAGGAGTGAGATTTACTATGTAATTTTCATAGTTAATTGCTTCTGCCCAAAAATTAAGACTAAGTTCTTTAGATTGAAACATACAATTAGCCATTTCCTTTAAGGTGAGATTCTTCCTTTCAACTACACCATTTTGTTGTGGAGTATATCGAATAGTATGTTGCATTTGAATTCCATGCTTAGTGTAAAAGTTAATGAAATTATTGTTAACATATTCCGTGCCATTATCATATCTTAGCTTAAGAATTTGATATCCAGATTGTTTCTCAACAAAGGCCTTAAAGGCCAAGAACATGTTAAATACTTCACTCTTGAGTTTTAAGAAGTATACCCAAGTGCGTCTGGAGAAATCATCAATGAAAGTTAAGAAATACTTGTAGCCAGAGAATGAAACAACTAGAAGTGGACCACATAAATCACTGTGTACAAGCTGTAAAGGGGTTGAGACATGCCAAGAGATACGTTTTTCAAAACTATCTCAATGATGATTTCTGAGTACACATCCAGAACAAACACCATCTCTATAAGATTCCATAGGAAGATCTGTCACCACATTTTCCTTACATGGATTTTGACGCGAGCAATAGTTTAAGTGACCAAATCGCTCATGCCAAAGTTTGCTCACTTCATCATTATGAGCAACAAATATTGGGGGAAGAGTTGATGACCTAAAGTTGTTAAACTTATACAACCTTGTAGAATCTTTCACAATGCTAGTAGCTAAAAACTATCTAGGATCTCTTAGGTCCTTAATTACAACATCATGAGGTGAAAATTCAACTGTTTTACCTTCACCTGAATGAGTTATCTGATATACAGATAGAAGGTTGTAGGATAAGGTAGGAACACATAATCCATCATTGAATTGACCATTTTCTAGATGAATAGTTCCAGTCCCTACAACACTAAGAGATATATCATCTCCAACATATATATTTTTGTTGTTACAATCATTTAAAGAAGAAAACATGGCTTTGTTTTGGCCATGTGATAAGAAGCTCCAAAATCAATGAGAAGAAGAAGATACATTTAGTGCATAACAATACCAAGATGCTTGATAACCACATGTAGAAAGTGTTATTCCTGAAGATGAAGTTGAAGTTGAAGAGTGCTCCAAATGAATGTTATGCTTCTTCATTGCTAATTCCAAGGCTTCCATCTTCTTAAATGAGTCTTCTTCCCTTTGTTTTTATTTTATTTATCATTTTTTTGAATTTATTTTTCATTTTGAGACTGAAAGTGCTTAGACACTTGGTTGGTTTAGGACCATTCCTTTTAGGATGATGCTTCTTAGGATTCTTTGAACTTGGTTGTTGTTGGGTGGCTAAGGCTTTCTTAGAAGAGTTTCCAAGATTAAGAAGACCAAGATGTAAGAGTATCTCTTGCTCTCTTATTAAAAAATCATAAATGGCATCAAAAGATGGGAACTTGTAGTCTTTTCCTTGAGAAATAAGGCTTCTCTAGTAGAATGGAAGGTGGAAACAAACACAGAATAGGTTGGTCCCACCTTAGTAAGAATGGAATAGATAAGACTACCATCTTATTTCTTAACATTTACACCTTCTAACAGAAGTCTAAGGGTCTTGAATTTGGACAAAAAATCTTCAATGGTTGAAAAATTATTGGGCTCTAATATAAGCAACTTATTTTCAAGTTGATGGGATCTAATTTCATTTTTAATTCCAAAAATTTTATTGAGTTGTTTCATTGTTTCATTAAGGGTATCAAGTTCTGTGATATGGAATCTAAGGTCAAGAGAAATAGACATACCTATCAACATGTGTGCTTGATCTTATCTATTTTCCTATTTTTCTTGCTTATCTTCATCTTTAGGTTTAGACTCTTGGCTTGAGGCTATTCTATAAAGACCTTTACTTCTAAGTAAATCCTCCATGTTGGAAACCCATTGGAAGTACTTGGTGCTGTCAAGAATAATTTCGCATGGACTTTCCATTTTAACAGAAACTGAAGCTATAGATGTTGAAACTATGTGTAACAATGGAAATATCACGAAATATTAGGCTGATTAAAAAACAACGGCACTGAAAATGGCTTCCAGATGAAGAAGTTATGGCTTTTTGAAGAAAAGTTGTTGCAAATGCCAACGAAATACGTGAATGTGCGGAAGTGAATGATAATATTATATTTTTAAAAAAATCCCCCCCTTTCCAAACTTAATCTAATTAACTCACTTAAAAAAAAATTATGTGACACACTTTTATAAATAAGTGAAATTCACTTTTACAATGGTACCTTATGAGCTACCCATCAAATTGTAACTTAAATAAAACATAAAGAGACTTTAGAAGTATAAGTGACTCACTTTTTATAATGGGTGAGAGCCCTTTTACATAAAGTAACTTTAAACATAAGTTACATTTGTTTTTTGAAAAAGCAACTCAACAAAAAGAAAGACTTGAACCCAAGGCCTCTATTCGCATAAAGTAACTTTGGACCAAGTGAGCTAGTTTATAAGGGTTTTTTTTTTTTTGGTCATTGAAGCTTTGGAATGCATGCTTACATGAGAAAGCTCTTTTTTCCTACAAAAAAACCCCCAAAACCCAAAATGGACATGAAAAGATAAACCAAACCTTACGGCTTGAAGTTAGATTTTGCCAGAAACTAAATATTTTCCTCAATGTTTTTGATTTTTCGAGATCACACTAAGCTGGGACGGAAAAGAGCATACACATGAGAAAAATCCTTCCTTTCTGTTTCTAATTTTCCCAAATCGCATAGAGTCACAGGGCTAAGAGCATACATACAAATGAAAGGTATAGATCCAGTAATAAAAAACTGAGAAATAAATAAACCAAAATAAATAGATAGATAAATAGCTAAAACTACAAATAAAGATTGTATACCTCTAGATCTTAAAAATGACATAGCTAGGGCTGCCGAAAACCTTTTCACATGAAAGGAAAGGGGTTACTCACTGGAACAAATTCTCCTAACACAATAGAGTAGTCCTCTTAGCCTGAAAGTGGTAAAAAATGGTAGATATAGGAAACGACAGTTGGATGCAGTTGTATCGGCTTTGGCTTTGGATTACCAATGGATGCAACCCTCAAATAGCTCCGATACCATGTAGGAATTTACAGGGTAAGATCCTCATATAAAACACTGAAGGGTATAGCTCACAAATAGATCACATATCAGTACACCAGTATTCTTGATGTGGTTAAAGCCCTCAAAGAGGAAAACAATTCACGACCTGAGCCAATGCAACCACTTCAGGAAATTTATTATTGTAAAGGAAAGAAAATTTACGTAAGCTTATCTCATTAATAGTCACCTTACAAATGACCCTCCTTGCTCTTTAAATAGAGATCATGGACCAATCAGATGTTAAGCCATAGATCAAGTGTAAATAATACCTAGGATAGAATGAATCATCAGATCACTTCATGTCTAGAACATATCGTGACCATCGGATTGTAAGTTACAACAGTACATAGTAAAGAAACACACTTTACCTAACTCTACACTGGACCAAGTTATACTTAACTATTTCCTATGTGTCAGAATATCCTAATAAATATCTTGCACTAAATAGACATTGTTTGCATAAAATTGTTTATTGTGCGTTTTACTCTGTGTCGCAAATTTATTGATATTTTATGATTCTTGGTTTCAATTTCCATGCTAAGACTGGATTCATCATGTCTGTTAGGATTTTTAGTTTTTCACACATCATATTTCTCACTTCTAATGATATAAAAAAAAAAGAGTATGCACAATGACATGTAGTGACATGTGGGTGTCTGTTTTACTCAATGATATGCTTGATTTTTTAACCCATTCCAATCCTACCACAATCAAATTAAGAGAGACAGGGACACAAGAAGGACTATCAATAAATGAATTTAGATACTCTAGAATGCAAATAAAACTGTACCTTAATGTAATGATAAGTATTTACAGCTTCCTGGTCACTGATGAGCATCGAATCACACTGTGAAAAATTCATTGCATTATGAGTATTTGGTTGCATCTGTAAAAATCCTCTGTAGTAGTTCCTTGACTTTCCTATAGATATAATTTTAGAAACAATCCTACTCCTATAATTCTTACCTATATGGATCATCTTTGTCCCCCCCTATTCATAGTTATTTTTCAAGGAAACAGGATAGAACTCTCCAATTGCATCATCGCCTTTCAAAACAATGTTTGAGTATTTCCGGGTAATTGTCAAACCAATCTCTACTCAAGTCCATGAAATCCTTGATTTGTCTCCATTGTACAAACCTATTTTTGCAATAAAATTATAAATCCCACATCTACATTCCTCATTCTCGACAAACGAATTCTTTACAACGGAATACTTTATCGTTTCTCCCTTGGTGTAGTAGATATCCACTACTGTGGCATGGAGATGATTGGTGTCATAAAATGGTGTATGGAATCCTTAAATATATGTCACGTAACTCCTCTCATCTACAACAATAAGAGTCCTCTCAAAATGCCTGGTCTCCATCTCATTCATCCCGAAATAAGTGGATATTTCCATGGGTGACAAAGTGTGCTTGGGTATTTAATAAAAGGAGTTATCACTAAAAAAAAAGTATACAATGCTGCATAATAGTTATCAGTAGGTGGAATAGCCTTGCGAAGCTACCCCCTAACTAGATCAAGATAATTATGAAATACCTCTTATAACAAATATAAGATAACCTCAAGTACCTATAGAGTCTACCTATGCATGGTAGAAATGAAAACATTGTCAAAAACAACATCTATAACAATGTTGGTCAATATCTTCTTCTAGTCAAGGGCATGCCCAGCTTTTGAAAAGTATCAAGCAGGTCAGGTTCCACCTCATCCGAGCTCCTCTTCTTCTTGTACTCTCTCTGTTTAGGTTCATAATAATAGAAAATGTCTTGGAAATTGATGGGTGGGTAAAATTTATCCGACCATTTGGGTTCTTCCATTTTTAATCATTTTCTATAAGAATTGATTCTAAATTGCAAAAGTCATTCAGGTTCCTTCTTTTTAGCTAAAATTAACCTAAGAATTGGGGAGTTGTAAGGTTTAATGGATCTAACGATATGCTATGTAAAATATAGTAACATGGTTTAAAATTGTAGGCATTGAGATCAGAATCTAAGGATGAAATAGAAAATATTTTATGTTCATGATTACAAGAAATTTTAATTTCATGTAACAAAGTTTGAGGAAGGTCTAGTATTTTCATCCTACTAGAAAATTTTCTTGCATCACTTAAGCCATTTGAATTTGGGCATGGTAGAGTCCATTACACAAACAATCAACCACTAAAAAAAAGGTGAAAAGAAAAAATAAAATTTCATGCATTCTGACCTTAGAAAAGTTAGGGAGGAGCGAACTGATCTGTACAATAAGGACATGTAGAATGCTTACTTGTGCATTGTCTTTTAATGAATTGTTGGCTGTAATCAAGATCTGCATTATCATAATCATTAAACCCTCAACTCTAGATGAAATTTATGCTTTGATCATATAAACCCTCGAAATTGTTTACCCATAAGAAAAAAATTCATATTTAGTAAAAAGGAAGAACTCTCCAGAGTCTAAATTCATACCCATGTACAAATGGCATTTCCATGCCGAATGACCTTGCCCTTCCTCCATCTAATCGTTGATGCTCTCCTAAGGTATTTCCCATGTAAACTCCATCTGGGGTTCGAATCCCATGAAATCCATAGATCACATTGATGGTCTTCCTTCTTCTGGCATTTCCACGAAGATACCAACAAGGTGCTCTCCTAAGGTGTTTCCCATGAAAGCTCCATCTATGGTTTGAATCCCATGAAATCCATAGATCACGTTATGGTCTTCCTTATTCTAGCATTTCCACGTAGATAGCAACAAGGCAGACAAAAATGCAGTGCTACAATGTGATGTTGTAATCTGTGAATATTTTATTTGAACCCAGTGCTAAACTGGAAATGAAAAAGAAAATAAATATTTATAATGGAAAAAATAAAAGAAATATTTATATATAAAAAAACAATATAATTGCAATTTGAGTTAAATGATTATTTTTAATAAGATTGTTATTTTTGCATAAGAAGCTAAATAAAGAAGAAGAAGTTAAATTGATATTGGGATGAGTGTAAACATTTAAATATGCCCAATTAAATAATAAAAGTTAAATAAAAAAAAAATAATAAAATTCAATTTGTTATATTTTGATTTTGTTATTAACTTGTGAATAGGTTTTGCTACAATACCATGGGCCAATACCATGGCTTATCAATACTACAAGTCCAAAAACCATAACTTATTTCACAACCAAAATATTTTATAACAATATGACAAGATTCTTAACCATGGATATTCACCCCCACTTTACGACAGATATTATTAACTTGTAAAAAATAGCCTTTGTTACAATACCATGGATTATCAATACCAAATGCCCAAAAAACACAAATTATTTTACAATCAAAATATTTTATAACAATATGACAAGATTGCTAACCATTAATATTCACCCTCACTTTAACATGGATATTAACTTGTAAATCAGATTTGTTACAATACCATGGGCCAATACTATGGCTTATCAATACCACATGGCAAAAAAACCATAGCTTATTTCATAGTAGAAATATTTTATTTTAATTTAATTTTACAACATTTTTTTAATTTAATCTAAAAGGGGAAATGTTACAATTTGAGATATACCTAAACCCTCTATCCTCACGACTACTAAAAATATTCCCATAGAAATTAAATTAAATTTTTAATAAAACTACGCTGAGATGGATCTATGCCAATTCATATATCTATATATATATATATATATATATATAATATATATATAATATAATTATATAATATATATATTATAATAAGTAATATATAATATATATAAGGATGCCATATATAAGATCCAAGGGAATGAGAGCAAGAAAATTGACTAATTATAATAGATTAAATATAGTGCATGATTTTTTAAAATTTTTCATTATTTTATATTCTTTGACATGATTGATCCAAAATCTAGGTTAATATTTTACAACCAATTAAGTTTTTTTAATTTAGATAATTTCTTAAACAAAATACAATGTTATCAAATTTAAGAGAGGGTTAGTGAAAAAGTTTGAGGGCATAGAGAGAGAGAAAGAGAGAGTCATGGGGGGTAGAGAAAGTGAGGTGGGAGAGAAGGAGCAACAGGAAGGAAGAGAGAGAGAGAGAGAGGTGGAGTGGGAGAGAGAGGGAGGAAAGAACAAAGACATAGAGAGATAGAGGAGGAGAGATAGAGGAAGGGAGAGGAAGAGAGAGAGTGAGGGAGAGAGGAGAGGAGGGAAGAGAAAGAAGAGGAGAGAATAGAGGTAGGGAGAGAAGGGAAAGGGAGAGAGAAGGAGACATAGAGATGGAGAAGGACAAGGGGGGACATAGTGATAGAGTTTAACAAAAGAGAGAGAGAGAGAGAGAGGAAGAGTGATTTGGGGGGAGAGATAAAGGGAGGTGGGAGATAAGGGATAGAAAGGAAGGGAGATAGAGATGAGGAGAGAGAGATGGAATTGGAAGCGGAAGGATAGGGAGGGAACAAGAAAAGCATAGAGGGAGAAATGTGGAGAGAGATAGGGGTGAAAAGGGAGTCATGGAGAGAGAGTGGTGGAGAGAGGAGATCAGGAGGGAATAGAGAGAAAGATATATATATAGAGCTAGAGAAGGGGATGAGAGATATAGATAGGGAAGGGGAAGAGACGGAGAGAGTGTGTGTATATGTTTGGGAGGTGAGATAGAGAGGGAGAATAACAAAGAGACACAAATACAAATATAGATATTATATAGTATTATATAACCAACCTAGATCCATATTAACCCTATAATTATCAACTACCGAGAGGGATGCAATCTCTCGAGGTGCAAACATTTGCTCACGTTTTGCACTAGAAAAAAAAGTTTGCAACTCGAGAAATTGGATCCCTCTTGGTGCTTGATAGATCTGAGGTTAAGATGGATCTAGGTCAGTTAATATGAAATTAAAGTAGTTTTTATTTGATATTAAAGTCTTAAAAATTAAAATTTCTCTTCAAATTCATTTCAAATTGGAACTAGATCCAATTAAATTCAACGAATAGACTTTTAAAAAATACATCAAATAAATATTTTTGTTAAAAAATGTATTTTTAAAATTACAAATTATTAGAGATAAATAATGAAAATTTGGCTCACCTATATACCATATGAGGATGAAGAAGTGTTTAAGGAATGATAATCATACAACAAATCTTAATAGCCTTTCAATCCCTTATCACTTGTAAGTTTAGATTTCTTGACACAATTAAGATGACTAACATAAAAAACTGATTCATATTATTGTAGTACTTGCTAGGTAGTTGTATTTTGTTCTTAGACTAAATTAATCATTCATGTTAGTCATTTTTAGTTCTATTACTTATTAGCTAGTCACATATTTTAACCAGTGACTAAATTAGTTATTTATGTTAGTCGTTTTTAGTTCAGTAACTTAATATTGCTCATTTTTTGTAGTATTTCACTTGGAAAAGTTGTGGTAGCTAACTTTTTCAATCACATAGTCACTAATTTCTCATTTTCTACTAGTGACAGAAAGAAAAAACAACCTTGTATTGTCCTTTTTTCTCAAGTCATTGGCAGCCTTTAGTGAATTTCCTTCACCTCTACATTTAGTATTTTTTAGTTTAATACCCCTGGTTTCTTTACTAACCTTAATTGGTGAAGAAATTAGAGTAGTTTTCATTTTTCATTTGCGAATACCCACAGCTTAATTAGGGAGAAAAGTAAGTGGCCAAATTCCACATATGTATTTCAAACTATTTTGCTTAAATTTTCTGCAAATTACATAGCTTAATTAGTAAAGAAGTAAATGGCACATTATCCAAAAATCTTACTACTAACCAAAGCAATTTTTTTTGGGACTAGGAGAAAATGTTACTAAAGAAAGTAAGTAATCTATGCTTCCCTTGTGTCTCTTAGACGAACCTAGGATTGTACATGAAAACATTCTTGAAAACATTTGAATATCCATATCCTTTATTAAACTACATATAGTTTAATAGGAAAGAAGTAAGTGGCCCATAATCCACAAGTATATTTATTTTTTCCATGCAAGGAACAACCAACGCTTAGGGTAATTAGAAGGATATTAAAAAGTATCATAGCATATCCGCATCTTATCACACTTTGTATGTTCACTTGCATCACACACTAGGCCTTCATACACTCTGTACTCAATTGTCATTCAATTTTTGGAGCTTTGGGTACTTAGTCTATTTTGGCTTACAAAATAAATCCATAAGTGAATTAAGACTCCTTAAAAACAACCATAACTTGAACCAATTAAATTTCCCCATAGGGGCCACAAAAAAATTTATAGTTCAGGTTAAGACCATTGGGGGTAGGCATCCCATAAGCCACCATGGTCATGTTAGACCATTGAAACATAGTTGTTAAATTTTTAGGGAGCTTAAAATCCTTCAATCATCCCATGGAAAAGAATACCTGAGCATGGAAAAGACTTGATTAAGAGGGCGTCCGAATTAGGTCCAGTGCGTGCAATACTCTTTGGGGCTACCTGACCCATCTAGTGTTTGGTACTGGTAATTGACTATTAAGAACGTAAAGGCTCGAATGCTCACGTGGGATGAAGGTACTTAGTGACCAAATATAGGGCATCCTCTCCTTATAAGTGACAGTGCAGGCAACACTTGAGCCTCATTACTATTACCTTGGTTGATTCTTCGACTGTTGGAAGACGTCGCCAGTTCTTTCGGGACATTGCCCTAGGACCCATCAAAATATATCTTCACAAGACCCAATTACGTTGAGAGTGGAAAAGGGGATTAAGTCTAAATAATACTTTTTATCATACGCAATAAACAAAAGAAACCTTTTTCTTATTTTCTCGATCACATAGTTTAATTACTAAAGGAAAATACATCATTTATATTTTCACTTTGTTTTATGTATGTGATACAATTGCATTGATATTTATCTCCTTCCCTCACCATATACAAAGTAGCACACACTCTAAATCGACACAATAGGGGACCCCATGGCTCCCCATCAATCTATACATTTTTTAAACCTCCCCCCATTACTGGGAGGTGTGCCAGGACTCCTGCCATTTAGGCATAGAGGACATTACTCAACCACCATTATTAGGTCTTCCCTTATTGTTGCATCTTTTCTTAGAACTCCTCCTCGGAAAAGTATGCCCTTCACCACTCCAAAAGGATTCCCACATGCCACACCTTTTGGGAGCACACAAACCTCTTCTCTAGATAGTCCCTGAGATACCCATTGAGGTAATTCTGTCGAGACATCCCCACATAGGACTTTGTTGCATATAGTTCTCCAAAATTATTTTACGATGGTAGGTAATGGATAGATCGTGTTCTTAGCTTCACTAAACCTATTGAATTTATGAAATTTAACCAATGACCTGATCACCCATGGCCAAAATTGGTCATTTGTTCCCACCAAGCTCCCTTTGGACATTCTAAATTTCAAGGGAAAAGAGGGTGAAGACCCAGGAAACCATGTCATGACATTTCACATGTGATGTTCATCTAATAGTATCACAGAAGATACTATTAGATTATGACTGTTTCAATGCACCCCAACTGAGTTTGCTGCCGAATGGTATGTGGACCCTCCCTTTGCATCACACGAGACCTTAGGGTTAACCAATACCAGCCCCCTCAAGGAGGCTCGTATCCTCCCCCCCCCCAACGGGAACAAATACTCCTCTATGAATACTGACATGATGTCCACTCCCTGAGTCATTACATTAACCAAGGACCAGGAAACCAATATTCTCCTTTCTTAGCACAACAATAGAACATCCCACCAATGCAAAATAATGCACGGGTGAATCTAGTGCAACCTTCTCTCACTTCACAGCAATAATCAGAGGAACAACTAAATTCAGTTAATTCTTGTAGTGCTACTAAGAAAAAACAAAGAAGTAAGCCAAAGGGAGAACCCGAGTGGGGGGGTAGCAATCAGCAGCAATCCCCAAGGGCACCGGGAAGGAACAACCCCAACCAGAATCAAAACTAGGGAACGACCAAAAATAACTTATAGAAACAAGGCAAGAACAAAAGTTTGTAGAGTAACCATGCATGCACTATATGTGGGGAAATAATCATTATACCCACCACTATCCTCAACTTCCTAATTTAAAAAGGATATAAGAAGGTAGGGGGAAAGGTGGTCAACAAGCTATAGTGATGTTGCACTCCTTCCCCCATAAGGGAGATGTTAACACTCAACAACAAACTTCCCACCCTCATCCATCTAGAGGGAACCTCCATAACACTCCTAATCATGATATTTTCATGTCAGGAGAAGATATACTCTTGCAAATAAGGAATCGAAGTTATGAATCTCCCCTTGAGCCTAATCCATCCACCTTGGCTATGGAAATACCTACAGGGTCATTGACCATCCCTCGAACTTCTGTAGAAGCCATGCCTAAAATGGTCAAAGGCTCCTTACAACGCATAAGACACAACCTAAAAGGAGCTCATAGCTACAACATAGTTGATGAATTAGTATAATCACCATCAACTATGTTAGCATTATAGCTTCTGCAAACATGCCAACCTAGAAGAAAGCCTTATTTTCTACTCTAGGTTCAATCAACCCATCTAATTCCCTCTTAATGGTCTTTGACTTAGATAAATCTACTCCACGGCTACCCTGAGATGTCACTTTCCAAATCCCAGTCTTAGTCCAAAATATCGACTTCCATCATTGCATCGTTGAGGAAGGGGCTTCTACATGTATCATGTCCAAATCTATTTGGCAGAAATTAGCACCCCTTGATCCTAAGCCTTCTAAAATAACGTTTAGAGAATACGATGGACGCCCTTCTACTCCCATTGGTTTATACCCTAGCATGGCAATTAAGTTGGATAGAAAAATTGTGTTAATAGAAATTGTTAGAAATAATACTGAGTGGCGGGGGGGGAATCAGTATTATTAAACTCTTATCAATTTATACAAATATTTTCATATCTGACAATTAAAACTTGCATATACCTTCCAAACTTATAATTTAATTTATTCTTCAGATGTTTGTCATTAATCTATATGTGAGAACCATAGAATAATGAGCAGGAACACAAAATAGATAGTCACACCAAGGAACACAAGATGTAAGGTGGAAACCCAATGTGGGTGAAAACCACCTGTTGCAACATGTCTCTATATTCTTTCAATTAGAAACTTCTTCTTACAATGATTTTGTACTGGTGCAGTCTTTTACCAGTACAAAGGCTGCTACCTGCAGAGAGCTACAACCCTCTGTCATTTTCCATCTTCTCCTAGAAGGGAGCTACAACCCCCTTAGTTCTTGTACTAGTTGAGGTACTAGTATGCAGGCTGCTACCTATAGAAGACTACAACCTTCTCTTCCTTCCAGGCACCACGTTTCATAAATTTTCAGACTGGATCCACAAATAACATCAATCAAACATCAAGAATTTCTACATCAACCAATCATTTTTTCACCAATCAAAACTGAATCAAAATAAACAATTCTCTAACGACTGTACCCAGATCATAATAACAGTAATCATACCCCACTTCTGAACCCAGAACACTGTAGCAATAAATAGAAGAAGCTAGAACATAAATCAATAGATGTATGCTACTTCACTATTCAGAAACCTGTGTACAGATCTATAAATTCATTCTTTCAAACATTCAAATATTAGTTAACCCAGATTATCAGATTTATAGATC
>APFE030489502.1:90247-118883 GCA_000404065.3 Pinus taeda
CATCTGTATAAGCATGAAGAGTGAGATCTGTATCTCTAGGATACCATAGACCATAGTTTTGAGTTCCTTGAAGATACTTGAAAATTCTCTTTATTGCCTGAAGATGAGTTTCCTTTGGATTTTCTTGAAATCTTCTAGCTATTCCCACTGCATGCATGATGTCTGGTCGGGTTCCTGTTAGATAGAGAAGACTACCAATCATAGATCTATAGGTTGGTTGATGCACTGCTACCGAGTCACCATTTGCACTGAGGCTGCATCCTGTCACATACAGGTTTTGAATCCTCCATCCCATATTTCTTCAAGATCTGCTTGAGGTACTTGGTTTGAGATAAAAGTATATCGCCTTCATTTTGTTGGATTTGTAAACCAAGAAAATATGTCAGCTCTCCAATCAAGGAAATTTCAAATTCTTTCTACATCACCAAGGCAAAATTTAGACTCATAGCTTCTTCATTGCTTCCAAATATGATATCATCAACATACACAGCAAGTATTAGCAATTTCTCCTTTTCAAATTTTATATAAAAATTGTTATCTGCCAATCCTTTTGAATAACCTTGTTGATGAAGGTATTTGTCTAGATGATAGTACCAAGCCCTTGGAGCCTGTTTAAGACCATAGAGAGCCTTCTTAAGTCTGCATACAAGTTTTGAATCATTTCCAAGAATGAATCCATCTGGTTGCTCAATGTACACTTCTTCTTCTAAGTCTCCATTCAAAAAGGCAGATTTCACATCCATTTGAAATACTTTGAATTTCTGAAAGCTAGAGAGAGCAAGGAACATTCTGATGGCCTCAAGTCCAGAAATGGGAGCAAAAGTTTCTTCAAAGACTATTCCTTCTTGTTGAGCATACCCTTAACAAACAAGTCTGGCCTTATTTCTAACAACTTCCCCATTTTCATTCAACTTGTTTTTGAATATCCATTTTGTCCCTATGACATTCTTATCTTTTGGTCTAGGAACCAATTCCCAAGTGTTGTTCTTTTCAATATGCTCAAGTTCATCATCCATTGCCTTGACCTAGCATTCATCTTTGCATGCCTCTTTTACATTTTGTGGCTCAGTGGAGAAGAGTAATTACAAATAGCTTGAAGCTTCTTCTATTGCTCTTCTTGTTTGTATACCAGCCTCTTTCTGCCCCAAAATCTGAGATTCTGGATGATTCTTCTGAACGTAGCTGGATGGAGTCTTTTCTTCTATCCTTATTTGTTCTTCTGGTGCCTCATGGTCTCTTCTTCTTCATCATGAATCCGATTTGATGTAGATGGATAGTCCTATTCATCTTCGAAATCTTTAGATTTTACCTGCCTAGGAGTGTTTTCATCTTCATCAACCACTACATCAATATTTTCAACAATTTTTCGAAGCATTTTATTGTAACACTTGTATGCTTTGCTGTGGGGAGAGTAACCAAGGAGAATGCCTTCATCTGCTCTAGGTTCAAACTTGCCAAGATGTTCATCAGTATTTTTGATATAGCATTTGCTTCCAAAAATTTTGAAATATTTACCAAAGGGTCTCACATACCAGAGCTCATGAGGGTTTGAGAGTTTTTACCCGAATTTGTTTTGTTGAGAAAACAACTGCAGCAAATGCAGCTTCACCCCAGAAAGTTGCGGGAGTTCTAGACTCATCAAGCATAGCACGAGCCATTTGTTGAACCGTTCTGTTCATCCTTTCAACTACTCCATTTTTCTGAGGAGTCTTGGCTGTAGAGAATTCTCTTCTTATTCCATGTTCTTCACAAAAATCGAAAAATCCATTTGAGGTAAACTCCCCACCTCTATCAAACCTGAGGCATTTAATTTTGTGATCTGATTCGTTTTCAACCAAAGCTTTGAAGGATTTGAATTTTTTGAAGCCTTCATCTTTGTGCTTCATCAGTCCTATCCAAACCATCCTTGAATAGTTGTCAATGAATAATATAAAGTATTCTTCTCCCCGAGGCAACCTTTTCCTAGATGGACCACATACATCAGTATGGACAAGCTCAAGTGGCCTGCTAGCTAATCCTTCCTTCTCAGGGAAGTTAGTTGATCCACTTAGAAAATTGTCTCGAACATTTGTTAATTCTCACTCATCGCACCCTACAGAAGGCCAAATTATTTTGCATTGCACCTGGCTAGTGTAGAAGTTAGTATGCATCATACCTTGAAAGTGGAGCAGTCAGTATGGTCTAGTTTTGGCTAGTTCTGGATGGTTTTTCAGGTGGAACTTTTGGGGAATGATGTAATCAGTTGACCATGATCCTTTAGGGTATGAAACAACAATTTTAGGGGTTAAAGAGCCCTAGTTTATCGACATATAATATTGGGGCTAAAGTGCCCAAATATTTCTATAACACCATGGTTCTTTGGAAGTTTTCCCTTACGTTTATTAAACCAAAGGGAATTTTTTGGTAGGCATAGGTTCCCCATTTAGTCCTGAATGTAGTCTTTAACCTATCATCTAGGTGGACCAAGATTTGGTTATACACTTGAAAGCCATCAAGGAAAGACATTAGTTTGGAACCAGCTACTGATTGCAATATTTGTTATATGGTCAGTAATGGGAAATTGTCTTTCTGACAAGCTTTATTGAGATTCCTAAAATCTATGCAAATACAAATATCACCATTTTTCTTTCTGACAGGTACTAAGTTTGAAACCCATTTTGAATGCCTAATAGGAAAGATAATATTGGCTTTAAGTATTTTATTCAGCTCCAACTTGATTTGGCTTTCTAGATTGAGGTGAGTTTTCCTTAATTTCTGTTGTACTTGTCTGTCATTAGATATCATTGGAATAGTGTGTTGCATGATGGAGGTATCATATGTTTTAAGATCATCATAGCTCCAAGCAAAGATACCCTTATACTTTTTTAATAAATGAATGAAGGCTAATCTCCCATCAGGTGAGAGACCAAGTCCTAAATTGATGTTTTGGGGTTTGAGATCAGTTCCAAGGTTTACTAGTTCAAATCCTAAGGTTGAACTTTGGAGTTTAGAATTAGTAATATTCTTAAATCCGTCTTTTAGATCATAAAGGTATTCAAGCTTCACCATAAATTTAGGTATGGGATTTTCATTGGATTTTTGTTTCAACTGATTGTCATGTTCATTTTCATCAATTATCTAATGATCGTATGATCCTTCAGATGTTAAAAAGCTTAGGATATATTCATTAAACACTCGCCAATTTTTGACATTATCAGGAGTCGATGGTCGAAAAATTAATTCCATAGAAAACCTATCTAGACTGTAGTCTTTTGATGGTATAAGATTGGATTCTATATTAGTCAGAAGGTCAACACTTGCATTTTGAAGTCTAGGAATAGGAGAAATTTTGAATGCTAAAAATGTGAAGTAAGGTCCTGATCCAATGATTGATAATGCTTTCATGTCCAGAGAGACAATGAATGGTGTTTCTCACTTGTTTGATAACAATTTCATAATCTCCAAATACTTGAAGATATTTGATATCAAGACCTATTACTTTATAGAAACCCTAGATGAGTGCCTCATATTCAACATTATTGTTTGTGCATTCAAACTCCAACCTACATGATAGCATTGTTTTTTCTCCTTCTAGACTAATTAATATACAACCGACTCCTGCACCATCATTGGATTTGGATCCATCAAAATATAATGCCCAAAATAAATATTTAACTAATGATTTATCTACAAGATTTATACATTTGGAAGAATCTATTTGTGAAAAGTTCTCAATCCAAGAAGTAACAGAGTTATAAAAAAAAGGTGACTTTTATGCATTGAAATTTCTAAAAATGACTCAGGAGAGTAGTTTCCAATGATGTTATTGTTAAAAGCTACTGGTTCATTTTGATCTTCAAAATCAATTATTGAATACTTCAAATGTTTTTCTCGGTCAATCTTGATTTGATTTGGCTTTCTGTTGTAAGGGAGCCACATATGAGACCAATTTGTTGCAAAATAACCATGAAGTTTCTTAAACCAATCCTTGCTAAGAATTAAACCATAGAATTCGGGAATATCAACAACTAGTGTGTCAATTACTTGAAAAACATTTGGATTAGAAGAAAGTCTAATGATGACTGAATTCATTTCCCCTAAAACCTAGATTTTTGTTCTATCAAGTTGGACAATGTGAACTGCAGACTTTTGGGGTGAGACATTTAATTTCATGGAGACTGATCTCAACATTATGTTTGAAGAGGCTCCTCAATCTATTAAGCAGTTGTGCACATTTTTATTAAAGATTTCATAAGTCAGAAGGAAATGAGGTGTGTGTGAGTTAGATCTATCACCAACTATGATAACATCGACGGAATCAACCTTATTTGATGAATCATTAGGTGGCTTACCCATCCCTTTAGAAGCTTTGGATAAAACAACAACAGGAAGAGGAGAAGCAGAAACTACATTCAATTCTTTTAGTAAAAAAATTTGCTATTGTTTAAGATTACTGAGCTCATGGAGAGATATTTCCTCTGGATTTCTTCATGTCCTCCACTATTTTATATTCCATAGTATCTACAACTACAAAGGTTTTTGATGAGGATGGAGGATTAGATGAGGGTGGGGTTGGTTGAGGAGATGTGGAAGAATGGTTTTTATTAACCACTTTATCCTTTGTAGAAATTTATCTTTCAGATTAATCACATTATCCTTAGAAACAGAGGTTGAAGGCTTTTTCTTTTGGGTTAATTGTACATAATCAACATGGCTTGTACTCCTATTGCTAACATGTAAAGCTTCTTTCTCATCTTCATTATCAGAAGTAGGTAGGATAAAATCCCACATCCCATGCACTTCAACCAATTATTCATCTTCAGATTCATCAACAGATAATGATGTTTCTTCATCATGTTCATCCAAATTAGACTCAGTGTTAGATATTGTATTTGGAGGTTGAGGATTAGATGTATGATTTCTCTTGAAGGATTTAAAAGGTTTTTTAGAAGATGACTCAACTACATATTTTTTAATTTCTACCATCTCATTTGACATGGATTTAAGGACTTTTTGTAAGCCTTCAAGATTGAATGGATCCTTAGGGCTTTCTTATTTGATTCATCCTTAAATGTAACCTTTTTCATCTTTCTTTCTTCCTCGGAAGTCTTATTTTCTAATGCAATTATTCTCTTTTCTATAGACATGGATTCTTTCATGCTTTCTAGTAAAGTAGCCTTATTGGCTCTATCTACAAAAATCACTATATTGGAAGGAAGAGAGGAAATGTACCATTCAATTTGTACATCAACACCAGAGCTTGATGTAGCTGGTATTTTGTTTAGTAATTTATTAACTATGGAATTAAAATATTTGATCTTTTCACCTGATTTTTCGTTTAAATTAGAAATATCATTAATAAGGGATTCCATTGTATGATCATCACCAAATTTAGCTCAAAATTGTTCTTCAAACATGTCCCAATTAGTAATAGACCCTCGTGGTAATGAAAAATACCATGAACCTGCCAATCCTTGAAGAGTGTGGGGAAACAATCTTACTACACAACCTTCTTCAACTACTCCATTAAGATTAATGGCTAGCATGTAATTATGGAGATGCTCTTTAGCAGGTAATCCATCATCAGGATTAAATTTCAGCAGCCATCTTTCAGGATGATTAGGTAGATCATGGAGAGGTGCTGGCATTTGTACAAATCTATGATTGGCCCATGGTTTAACTAGTGGTGGTGGTGGATTTTGTTATCTTCTTGCCATTATTGGAGTTTGGGAAGAGGTAGATGTTGAGTTTTATTGTGTGGAAGAAGAGGCAAGTTGTGTCTTAGTGCTAGATGAACAGGCACCAATACTTTGAGAAGAAGGGGTATTAATAAGATTGATTGGAGGGAATGAAGGAGTTCGTGGAGGTGAGTTTGACAAAATCTCACTAGTGGATGTTTGTGACTCAGATTTCTTAGTATTTTTATGGAAAGATGGAAGAGGAAATTCAAATGGAGGAATACCAAGCTTCTCACTTTGAGAACGAGTTAAAATCTGAATGGTTTTTAATGTAGAGGTTACACTTCCTTCAGAAGCTTCATATGATACAATCTTTTCTTTCGAAATAGAAATTTCTCCCAATTTCTTTATTAAAGTTTGAACTTCAAGTGATTTTGGATTATAATATGAAGAAGGTACTTCAGGAAATGTGCTAGGAGATTTAGGAGGTGATTACTCAACTTCTGATCTAGAAATAGGAGCTTTAGATGAATATCTAGAAGTTGGGGGTGATCTTGAGGGGGAGTGACTCTTGGAATGGATTTTTAATTTAGATTGAGTTATTTTTTCCATTCATAGTCGGAGGCCCTTCTTCTAGCACAAAAAATGTTGATGCCTCAAAAATTATTGCAACAACATTAGGGATAACCGCCCAGTCGGGGATTTGAATATCGCCCTTTTTCCGTTTGGAATAGTGGCTCCGACTAGATATAATGGGACCAGTTTCACAATAAAATGTGGTTGAATGGATGTAGAGTTCTTATAACCGAATCAAGTTGACAAATGGACGTGATTATAAACAGAAATACATGTATTAATCTATCTATTACATGGGGTACTTATGTTTATGCGATATAAAATAATTGTCCTTAGTGCATGATAATAAAGATTAATCAAACACTTGAAAAAACGAAAAGCATTTAAGATAATTATTTTGATTAAATAGTTAATCAAAATAATTGATGAAACTCGTATCACAATCAAATAATGATAACAAATTTCTTATATATGTATTAAAAATGACAATTATAGCATGTTCATAAATGAATTAATGCAAAACTAAGTTAGAAAAGATACATATAATAAACAATATAAAGAGGAATGACTATCAATTCATAAACAAAACATAGATACAATGATAAGAGTACCTGATGTATATTACTCTTCTCATGAAAGAAATAGTTCTAGTCTAGTCTTTCTCATTAAGATGGTTTCAAGAATACAAAAGCAAAAGCTCTCAAAGCCTTCTCTACAAAATTTCAGGACTCCGATCTGGTCATTCTACTAAGATAAGCTTGAAAGTACAAAATTGCAAGCTTCCAAAGCCTCTCCTTATAAAATTTGGGGACCCTTTCTTTGTAGACATGAAAGTATTTATATAGAAAAAATAAAATTTAAAAATAGACAATACATAAAAATTGATGAGGAGGTTGAAACAAATCTCCTTAAAATAAGAGAGAATAGGACAAAAATAGAGGTTGTTGGAATGACGAGCTCATGAATGTAAATGCATCTATTCTTTCATTCGGTGCTTGAGCTCGTAAATATCTAACATTGGGTTAACTTCAGGGGGTTGACCTGTCCTCATGTGTAGTTGTCTAGTATACACTGCATCTGAATGCACAAGAAGCATATGAGTTTATGAGTTAGCAAGGAAGCGGAGGATTAGCCACGGACTATGTCGTTTCACAAGATATTCTAGTACATCTCCCAGTCAAGTTTTGTCAACATTTTAATTTCTTCTTCCTTTGCCTTTGAAATTTCCTCTCATTGCCTTTCCAAAAATTTAAAATCAGGAAGATTACCAGGTGGGCATTCTTGAATCAGGTTGGCATTATGTAGGTTATCATTGATAGTTTCAATGATGTTATTAGCAACATCATTTTCCCTAGAGACTTCTCTTTTTTCCCATTTCAATTGAATGTCCCAATTAGTAAAGAATATTTCCTTGTGAGGATCCTTTATTCTGGGAAGGTCTGATGCTTCTTCTTCTTGTGTATCCCGCCATGTTATAAATCCTAAGATTTTATCATCAATGCCATTGAAAGTTACCCTCAGATTGGATGATTGATTCATCAATGAATCACTTTTGACACATAGAGGATTGATGATAGATAAAATTCTTACATAATATTGCTTGTTGATTGGATAACAAGGTGCTTAGCTCTAATGCTTCCATTATAAAGTCTTTAACTTTAGGATTGTCCTTTAGCCGATCAAGTGAAAACTGGAGCTGTCAGATTTGAGTATCCTTAGTACTGATCTCTAGCTTATGTTAGAGATTTAATTGATCAAAGCTCTGCTAGAGTTGAGACAATTGTGTCTTCACTTGTTGATCGATACTTTGTTTTTACTCTACCAACTGATGTTCCAAGTGTTGAATCCATTCTTCCTTTTCCATGATTAATTGTCTAACTTTTACTACTTTATCAATCATGGAAAATGCATAAGCACCTGCAATGTATGACAACTTTGTTAAATTCTCCAAAGGATCAATTTGTGTAGCCTTCCACACTCTGTCCATTGGTATATCATAGGGAATGATTTCTGATGATTGCTCCATTCATTTCCTTTTCCTTTGTATTTTCACCATAACTCGATGTTTGGGACTGTAAAAGACATCAAAAGGAGGGATTTATTCCACTTTAAGGACAATTTTGAATGAAGGGAATGTCAGGATGATTTCAATTTCATCTGTAGTGACAAACTTGTCAAAAGCCCTATTAGTAAATGAGCTATGTCCAGTGTTCTGGTGTGTGTTGACTATTTTCTCTAGCTCAATATTCTCCGCCCCTTGTTGTCCTTTTAACTACTGATCAAACTGTTTCTAGGCTTCGTCCAGTTCCTTATTGAATGGTGTTTTATAAGTATGGATTTATCTTCCACTTTTTATCTTTAGAAATTTGCTTTGAGTCGTGTTCTGAATTATGTTCTAAATTCTGCTTTAAATTTTTCCCTGAATTATGCTCTTCTTAGGAAATTAGGTGAGAAATCCTCCATATATCCATAGGGATGTTCTGGACTCTTTTTTCCCTGTATTCTTTGAATTGCGCTAGATTTTCTAGATTAAGTTGCAATGTAGCTAGGCACTGTATTTCTGAAAATATCTAGGCAGATTCAAATAGGTCATCATAGTCATCATCTTCATGACTGAATTGCCTGATTTTTATTTGAGGAGTAACATTATTTGCTACTTTATTTGGATCAAGCTGTCTTCTAGACACAGTAGCAAGATTTAAACATTTTATGTTATCAATTTCAAGTGATGCATGCTTGAAATCATGTAGAGAATATACAACACATTGGATAGGGAATGAAGGCCATAGATGTTTCTTGGGTTCCTATAGGGTTTTTGTCAATCCATCCCCTACATTTTGATAAGAAATATCCTTGGACAAAAGTTTATCAGAGACATATAATGGGAGAACAAGAGGAGATTTTCTGACTTCCATAGAATCTGTTGTAGTATCCATTGTCCTTTTAATTCTATTTTCAATTTTATTACAAAAAATGAAAAAAAAACAAATATTATGTTGTAGCGGAAATAAAGGGAAAAGCATAAATTTAAAAGAAATAACTTATTTTATTTGATTTATGGCTTATGAATGTGAGAATCCCATGAGAAGATCTGGGCTTTCCGATCAACAGGCCACAGATCCAACAATAATCGCGTGGTTAACTAGAATAGGGTTTATTTCGGAAATCGAATGCGATGATGTATGAAATATAGTTTAATCCGTTGAAGTCTGGGCCAATCGCAGCCTTCCATCACAAGAGACGGTATCTGACAGTTATTGGGTCGAAAAGTAATGGGGTTTTATCTTTAAAATCATACTCGATAAATCATTAATTGGCAATTTTATTTCTTATCATGTCTGTATGGGAGTCAAAGGGTCATTGAAAAAATGGACTCGATAAGGTTTTCTGCAATAGGTTTAAAGTTTCGTGAGTTTTGAGGATCAGACTGTCTATTGAATAAGTGATCAGATGAAAATCATGCTTATATGTGTGTGTGGGTTAATGGCTCAGGTGGACCCGATAATTAAAAAAACAAATTAAAAATACAATGGGCTCGACCCATTGTCTAAAGTTCATATAGGCTGAAAAAGCACGATCACATGATAGCTTAATAAGTACATCAAAGTGTGCTGCAGGAAATCAACAAGCGTGAAGATTAATTCAAGCTCAACCCCCGCAGTTGAGCATGAAATTGGCATGGTTAACCACAATGTGTGGTCTAGAATTACTGTGGGGGTTCAACCTTCTTGAGGCTCTCGTACATTCTTTACCCCTGTGGTGGGCCTTCCGAAACGTTCCGCTCCATGTTGTTCATTCCACATCCTCCACCGCTTCAGGGTTTTTAGAATTTTGGACTCCATGCCAAACTAAGGCACTAATCTGCGGCTCTTAGTGCTTCTATGGAAAAAGCATTATCCCCAGGTGGAGCCAGATGTTGTAGCATCCATTGTCCTTTTAATTCTATTTTCAGTTTTATTACAAAAAATGAAAAAAATCAAATATTATGTTGTAGCGGAAATAAAGGGAAAAGCATAAATTTAAAAGAAATAAATTATTTTATTTGATTGATGGCTTATGAATGCGAGAAACCCGCTAGAAGATCTGGGCTGTCCGATCAAATGGCCACAAATCCGACAGTAATCGTGTGGCTAACTAGAACAGGGTTTATTTCAAAAATCAGACATGATGATGTATGAAATACAGTTTAATCCGCCGAAGTTCGGGCCAATCATAGCCATCCATTGAAAGAGACGGGATCTGACGGATATCGGGTTGAAAAGTAATCAGGTTTTATCTTTAAAATCAGACCCAATAAATCATTAACTAGCAGTATTATTTCTTATCGGGTCCGTGTGGGAGTCAAAGGGTCATTGAAAAAATGGACTCGATAAGGTTTTGTGCAATAGGTTTATAGTTTCATGAGTTCTGAGGGATCAGATCATCCATTGAATGAGTGATTAGACGACGATCACATTTAGATGTGCGCGTGGGTTAACAACTCAGGTGGACCCAATAATTATAAAAACAAATTAAAAAGATAATGGGCCTGAACCATTGTCTCAAGTTCATATAGGTTGAAAAAGCGTGATCAAGTGATAGCTAATAAGTACATCAAAGTGTGCTACAGGAAAGCAATGAGCGTGAAGATTAATTCAAGCTCAACCCCTATAGTTGACCATGATGTTGGCATGGTTGACCACGATGTGTGGTTTGGAATTACTATGGGGGTTCAACCTTGTTGAGGCTCCTGTACTTTCTTTACTCCTGTGGTGGGCCTTTCGAAACGTTCCGCTCCACGTTGTTCATTCCACATCCTCCACCACTTCATCTGTTAATTGCCCACGCCACTCACCATACCCCTTCATTTCGTCCATTCATCCATTAATGCACAACATTTAAGTTTTCTAATTTCTGTTACTTCCTGTTATTTTGTTTTCTTGAGAATGAGGTATTTTTACCTTTTGATTTAATATTTTGCAGTGATTTTTACTTTAGACAGTTAGGAGATAGTTAAGTAGTTTGACAGTTTGGTGATTACCAACTATCTCATAATGTATAAAAAGAGGAAAATTTACAGAGAAAGTAATGGAATTTGGAGAACTTGGAGACTAGGCCACTGTATTCCTGATACAACTATTGATTAATGAAAGAATCAAAAGTTTTCCATACAATTTTGGGTATGATTTTGTGACTTCTCTGTTATGTGTCATCAAATGTTTACGTCCTTGAAGTATGGTAATGAATATGCAGGTCTTTATTTTCTTATGTAAATGAAGTTAAAATCCCTTAAAAGAGCACTCCTATACTTGAAGTTCCTACCTCTACAATTCTTCTAAGTTATAGATAGTAGTTTCTGTGTAAGACAACATATTATCTTTAACTTCTTCGAGTGTCACAAATAGTAGATTTTGTGTAAAACAACATATTGTCTCTGACTTCTTCAAGCTTTCTTCATTCATCATTTATGTTCAGAAATCAAATGGCATTCTGAGATTTTCATTTCACCTATGAGGGTTTTGAAACCAAGTCTTTTAGGTCCTTCATTTGAGAATACAACATACAATTAAGTGACAAATAAGTGACAATAATTATCAACCTTAATGTCTTAAGCAAAATTTCTACACAGCCAGGAAATTGGTTTCTTAAGGGACAACAAAATATAACATAGGTAAATAGTTCTTCACCAAACCACCTACCTATATGTATGAAATCAACTTTTTCCTCTTTAGACAGTCTTGGGGCTCTTTTATAAAAAACGGCTTGGTGTATTGGCATAATGACTCCTTGGCCAATTTTATAAAAATGGGCATGGAAATTAGACTCCCAAAGGATTTTATGATATACATGGATAGGAGTGGGGTCTTGAATGGTCCATTTCCATCCCATGATTGGGAAATCTGAAGAGAAACAAACTACATCCATGATATATGTGCTCATAAAGAATAGTGGAACTACTCTAGTAGTAACATATGAATTTTGTTTGTATTCTTGGATTTGGGAGGCAATATTATTTGAAAGGATAGTGCCCCAATCCATTATATAAGAATCTGATGCCACCTTAATAAGAGGAATCCATTTGATTGAGAATTTAGTTGTATTAGGGTACTCGAATAATATACACATCATAGCTGTGATATAAGAATACGGAGTGGCAAGAGAAGATAAAGAGTACATACCTGACTTTTCATGTTTGTGTTTGTTTGGGTAGGATCTTCATAATCTAATTGGATCTGATTCCACCTCATTCTCTCTTTCAAATTGTTCGAGGAAACCTTTGCCATATACCTTCTATGGGTCAGGTATATGGTACATTTTTTCAAATCTTGAGCTGTAAGAGACCCGATGAATGTTTTTCTTGAAGTCAAGAATGTCCTATTGATGATATTGATGTTCTCAATTATCCATTTCACCATATCGGTATAAGGAAGGATCTTGGGTCGAACATCCTTCCTGTGAAGAAAAGCACTGGTAGCTTCTTAGTTGGAGGCTTCAGAAGATGAAGTAGTATCTGTTTTCATCACTCTCTGGATTACCTTGGGTCCTTCACTTTCAAGAAATTGATACAAAGATTCGCATGAGAATGTTCCACTGTTTATCGTGCACGTTGTGTCTGAGAAAAGTGGGGGAATTTCTGTTACTTAAGATATAGGAGGTGTGGGTTGCGAAGCTTCCATGGATTTCTTTCCTTTCTTTGCTTTGGTCATTCTGTTACACTGCTACTTTTCAGGATTAGCCTGCAATTGGAAACACAGAGGAATGAAGAAAAACATGTTTGAAATGCCGGAGCATTGAACATACAAGGTTTGAAATGATGACGAATATAGTTTAAATGCGTAAAAATATGAAATATATACATACATACCATCAAATCACCTCGAGGCTTTAAATCACAAATACCATTACAAGTCCTTAATAACCGAAATCATGGCTTCACGTGATAATTTATTATTCCATTAATAGATATTATCACAAAAAACCTTTCAAATGGTAATCATAAACATGTCTCAATGTGTTTTCCCAATATGCAATTGTGATACCATTATATCAACGGTTTGGGTGTCGGAATTTCGTGATGCGATGATTGTAATATTGAAATTGGGGGTTTCGAGCGGAGGACAATGGAAATGACCAAAAGCCTTTTGCGATTGCAAAATTGTGAGGAATGATGTGGAAGTGGAGCAGGCCCAACCGGTGACTTACTATTATATTTTAATGTGCTTTACCTTTTTTTATTCATTCTTATGATTTTATTAATGTCACGCTTCAATAAAGAGCTTTATCATAGTCGGAAGATCGGAAGTGAATAGAGTGGCCTACCTTTTCCCAATTTTTTGATTCATCCAGATGCGACATATTTATAAGGTTGCGTTAACTATTATATCGAGTCTCAAAGGTTTATCACATATCACAATCAGATTGGTCCTCGTGTCTTTTTAAAGCATGTCCGTTATAAGTTTTGCGATGTGGGTAAGCTCTGATATAGAGTGGCTATGCTAACAATACTTAAGGGTTTTAAAGTTTAACTATGTTTTTGTTCTCGGGGGCTACTTTATCACATCACATCATTTCAAAAGGATAAAATGGGGAGTTTGTCAGCGATAATGTCGAGATTGCTTGAAGACCAACTCATTTGAGTTGTTTGGGCCAATGAAATTTGGATTTTTTATTCAAATAAACTCAAATTTGTCATTCTAAAACACTAAAATGTTTTATTTTTCTATGATTTAAAAATTTAAAGGGTCCCCATTATTTATATAATAATTTCCAAAGACATTTATATATAAATAAATGGGGGGTTGTTGAATATCACAACAAAACCCCGAGTTGATAATTTAAGTTGGTAGCCTTGAGATTTGCAACATTCTTGTTGTAATACTTAGGCTCATCAATTACTAGGAAGGTTATTTTTTTATTTATCATATTATTTAATTACGATTTTTTTTCTTGAATTTATGAAGTAGCTTAAATGAAAAGACTAGAGAACATAAAATGCATGTAAACACCATCCAAAAATCAACACAAAATTTTACCTTGGGAAATCCCCTTATGGGAGAAAATCCAACTAGAAGGTGAAACCACTCTACTCTCTTTTCTCTAGTATGGAAATATGCAAACAAAAAGAAAGAGGAAATATATTTGGAGTTACCTAAGACCTGTAACCTATTAGGTTAGTACAGAATCTCATAACCTCTACTATGTCCTCCAACATCCCATTCCTAGCTTATCTTCTCAACTATAGAACATATACAACAACATAGAGTGAGACCCTTTCTCCTCCCAGTGGCTCGATATTTAACATCTCTCAATAGGAATCTAGGGGTAAGGATTTAACCACATCAACCCTCAACTAGAGTTATGGTTTTGGAAATTATTATATCTTTTTGAATGTCCACATGTGGATATACCTATACACATGAGTAGTCAGGGCTAGTGTGGTACCCTCTCATGCCATGATGGTCAACACAATAAGTTAAATTGTGGGAGGCATAAAATTTTCATATAACCTCTGATTAACATGGTTCTTGTTCCTTTGGAAGGGTCTCTAAGTGTATATCAAATCCAAGGGTCCTAGCATAAGAAACAAAAAATTGACCCCAAAAAATGTTGTTTGATTCCTCAAAATGGATCTAAAAGGATTCAAACTCTAATTTTCTAAACTAGGACCTATTGTTAAAATGACCTTTCAAGTTGATTCCTATTATGTTTCTATTCTAAAAGCTTGAACGTAGATAAAAAATAGGATAATGATGTATAGAGCGTGTCCTTGATCCCTAAGATATGATCTTAAGGTCTTGATAATGTTTTAAGCAATTTAAAGTTATGGGTCTTAAGGCCTTAATATGGTTGAGAGTGGGAACCCAAGCCTTAGTCAACGTATAAATATTTTTGACCTCTAGAAACCAAAATGTTTCCTCAAATCACCACAGCGAATATCTATAGGTTTTAAGTAGATTCCATGCCTGAAGGGTTTTGAATGATACCTCAAACTATCATAAATGACCTTTGAATGGGAGTTTTAGTCTTCAAGTAAGGATATGGGCATCATTGGGATATTTTGAGTACTATATATAGGTATTGTGTCCTTGGACATTGTTGACACAAGAAACCTAGGCATTAGGTACCAAATGAAGCTTTTAGGCATTTGGGGCCAATAGTGACATGTTCAGTCACCATAAAGGACCTTTCTAGGGTAACCTTGGTTTATAGAAGAGGATAGTTAACATTTTTAGGTTTTAAAAACTAAGTAGGAGTCTATATACCTTAGATATGATCAATGGAACAAACCAAAGAGTTTGAAACTAAATGCAACTTCTAGGATTTTGGGGCCAAAAAAACATCCTAAACCACCAAAAATGACCTCTTGAATCCATCCTTACCTCTACCTAGGTACATAACTACCATTGGGATTTTTGAGCACTAGTTATGGGCCTTAGGGCCCTGGACATGTTTAGGCTACGAAACTTGAACCTTAGGCCCTAATAAATCTCATATCAATCCAAGGCCAATAAGGATCCATTGAAAAACCACATGTCTTTAAGAGGGTATCCTGGTGTATTGCTGGAGATGTTTTTCCACTAGGTTGTTTTGATAAAAAGGTATGTGTCCCAAGGTCTTGGTAATGGTATGGGGAAGAGTTCCATGTGTTAGTTCCTAATGAAAGGTTTGGTGCATCCAAATCCATGATCAATACCTCAAAGCACCACACATGATGCTTGGATGGTATACTTGGCCTTTAGAAAAGGATGTTAATGCCCTCACAAGGTTTTGAGGATTAGGTATGGGTCTCAAGTCCTTGATATAGTCAAGTGAGGGATTCAAAGGCTTAGCCAATATAAAAAGAATATGGAAATCCAAGGCCAAACATGACACCTCAAACCACCACACATGACCACTTAATGATTTAGGTAGCTTCTAGGCGTGGAGTATTGACTTAATGAACATGTGGCATAAAGCATTTGTTCATGGGACAATAAATATTTCCTCTAATTTCACTAGATATTAATAAATGAATCCAAAAAATATTTTTTTTAACCCCTCTTCCATTACATATTTCCAATAAAAAATCGCTATTTTTTATTAGATATTCCTTTTTATACCCCGTAATACCTATAAATATCACCTTACACCACATCCCACACCCACCAATACCTACAATATATTGAATCTATTTTTTAAAAATTTTAAACCCCCTGTATGAATTAATGTGATAAGATATTTGTCAATAAGATGAAGCCCATATGCTTCTATATTTTAGGGGTTATGAATGACACCTCAAGCCACCATATATGATCTATTGAGGAGATCCTTAGCCTTCAAGTAGGAATATGGGCATTATGAGGAGATTTGATCATTGAATATGTGATCCATGTGGATATTGGTGGACACCCACCTATTCCACTTGGACTCCCACCACTATTTCTTTCAATTTCTTTAATTGTAGCATAGTTTACTATTTTTGGCAGTTTTTTGAGTCTTGAACTTCCAGAGCCATTTTGAGGCCCTAAACTATGTTTTTTTGGGAAACAAGAAAACTTACAATTTGTGAGATGAGTTTGTAGCCAAAATTTTTATTCCTCATATAGATCTTTTTAACGAGGTATCGTACGCATCAAACGAAGATTGTTTGCCAAAGTTACGACCCTCAGAATTTTATGTACCAATTTACCCCAACAAGGCCCACAAAATTTTGGTGCTTCATCTCCTAGGGTTAGTTTTTTTGGATGTTTAGGGTTTTCCATCGTCTATTAATAATAAATAGGCCTTTGAGAATAATTTTAACATAGTTCATAAGGCATGTATCCTCCACAACTCTTCTCAGAGGTAAGTTACCATCACCTGAACTAGTTTATTTCCATTCTACATGTAAAAATTTTCAGTACTTTTTTATTAATGAACTAAATTTTTGTTTATTTTGTAGCTCTATCTTTCTATTTATGTCTATATTTAATTTCATTCCTCCATAAATTCAAATCAATGGTATCAAAGCGATATACTCTTTATTTGTTTTTTTGTTCATGTCCCTAATGAGGTCGAGGTAGAAGGAGTTGGGAATTGAATTGGTTGAACCCTTGCAAGACTGTCCTTCCAACACTGAAGACAACCCATGAGGGAAAAGAAAGACGAGGGAGTAGGGATCCTATCAAACTGCTGCTCAAAGAAGCCCTCGAGTGACAAAGGAACATGATGATGGATCCTTTGCTCAGATCCTTCGGCGGATGCCAACAGGCAATATATCTTCATCCAACAATCACTTCGGAGGTGCCACCCCTTTCAATGTACAGGTTAACTTTGACATCCCTATATTTGAAGGTCAAATAGATACAAATGTTGTAGATAAATGGTTGAATCTTCTAGAAGGATATTTTTAGGTTCCGATAGGGAAAATATTAATTTTTCTCTCCTCAAAGCTGCCCCCCATGTCAAGGATTTGTGGCAACCCTACTATGAGCAGAAGGATGAGAGGGAACGCTCACTATTTTCATCCGCACCCACTTGGAATTCGTTTCAAGAAGTCATCAAGGAACTTAACCTATCAGGAGCTATGAATATAAGTACGTAAAATCGACCACACAACAACAAAGAAAGGACCAAGATGTGCCGAAGTTCACAAATAATTTTCATACCCTTTGTAAAAAGTTGGCTATAAAGGATTCTGAGAAACATCTGGTACTCAAGTACCGTGAGTGTCTACATAAATACATCTAGGATGAGATGGAGTTCCTCGAAATCTCCTTGCTTGACACAACATACTGATACACTCTCAAGATTGAACATATATTTAAATAGAAGAAGTGAGACATTATATCTGTGAATCCTAAGCAAGGGAAACATACCCCCAAACCATAAAACAAAGGACAAATCCAAACTAGAGTGACTTGAGACAACCTGCTGAAGCCACAAGCAAAGAAAAACACCATGAAGATAAAGGACACATGAAAGTGGTGTGAGTTCCATGAGAGATCCACTCACAACACAAGTGAGTGTCTAGGCAAGTAGTTACTGATGGTCGAGCTTAAGGATTGAGAGTTAGATGCATGTTTCGACTTTAATTCAGAAATCGAAAGGGGATGAAAAGGGATGCATATTATTGATGCAGAGCCTAGTGCAACCACCAAGGTCCAGAAGATTGAGCCCGAAGATCTAGAGCAGGGGGAGCGTCTCTTCCACTCATAGATGCGGGTGAAGGGTTCTCCGTTGCAGTTCATTGTTGACAATGGGTGCCAAAAGAACCTCATTTAAGAAAAATTCATGAAGTAGTTAGGCCTACCAACCACACCATACTTGTGACTGTACACCATTGGGTGGCTTCAACAAGGACTAGATATCCACGTCAACCAACAATGTCACCTTCCCTACAACATCAAACCCTTCACAGATGAGGTATTGTGTGATGTTGCTCCTCTTGAAGTCTATGATGTATTATTATGCCAACCATACTTATGGAAGAATAATGCTGCGTATAAGTCTAGGCCTCACACTATTATTATTACTTTAAGAAATAAGTTATACAGGATATTGGAGGTATCCCTGCCTACTATCACCTCTTTGATATATGCTAAGAAATGCAGTAACATCATATCCCATACTAGGATTTTTTTCTTTCTGATTCATTCTCAAATTAAGGGGGAGATTGTGGTCACAGCCATGGCCCCTGGGAAGGTTTCCTGAATGTAGAAGGTGGATAAGTTCGTGGAAGAATACATGTACATCTTATCCTCACACATAGGGGAATACTTGCACTATCAGGTCAAGAATTCGATTGATCTGAACCTAAAAGCACCTCTACCCAATGGGCTGATATACCGCTGCTCCATTCTGGAAAATGAAGAGATCAAGTGGTAGATCTAGGATTTTCTATAAAAAGGGCACATCCAATCAAGTTACTCACCTTATGGGAGCCGATTATAACAAGGATGGGACCTGGAGCCTTTGCATTCATTATTAGGCACTAAACAAAATCATTGTTAGGTACAAGTATCTAATCCCATAGATCAATGATCTTCTAGACTAGCTCAAGGGGGCTAAGTATTTCAACATGATCAATTTGAAGTCTGGTTATCACCACGTTCCAATAGAGCCCACAAATGTATGGAAGAATGCCTTCAAATCCAAGGAAGGTCATTTTGAATGGATGGTCATGCTCTTTGGGTTAACAAATTCCCCTGCTACTTTTATGAGATTGATGGATGACAGCTTACGGCCCTTCACTAACTCATTCGTGGTTGTATCTAGATGACATCCTCATATTCAACAAGAGTTAGGAGGAGCACTTGCAACATATTTGGTAGGTCCTTCAAACCCTACAACAACATAATTTGTGTGCCAACTTGGAGAAATGCACCTTTGGCATGAGCCATGTCTAGTATTTGGGTTACATCATAGATGAACAAAGCGTTCATGTAGATCCGACTAAGATCCAAGTCATTCAAGATTGGGTGGCCTCGACAAATCTAATAGAGCTTCATAGCTTTTTGTGCCTTGTAAATTTTTATCATAGGTTCATGTTGGGATTCTCCCATATCATTTAGCCTTTGAGTTAGAATACCAAGGGTGACATGAAAGTAATTTTTTCCTGGTCCAAGTCCCAATAGAAGGCATTCGTTGAACTAAAGCACTCCATCTACTCTACACCTATACTCACATTTCCAGACTTGCAACAACCATTTGAAATTTAGATAGATGCCTCCGACTATGCTATTGGAGCAATACTCACCCAACATGGGCATGCAATGTCCTATCATAAGGAGACACTTTTTGATACAATTCGGAAGTATCCCACCTATGATAAAGAAATGTATTCTATCGTGTAGGCTTGGCGATAATGGAAACATTACATTATGGGGAAGGAGACAATCATCCACACCGATCACCGACCTCTTCAGTTTATACAAACACAAGGTAGGTTTTAGAATGATCACCATTAGAAGTGGTCTATATATCCACAAAAATTACACTTGAACATTAAATACAAAAAGGGAAACACCAATCATGTGCCGATTTCCTGGCGAACCCCAATTGCAACACTGACCACTGTTCTCAACTCTTGTGGCCACGAGACCTTTAGATGGCCAAAATTATATAATAATGATCTATAATTTTCCACCACATACCACATGCTAGTGGATGGCATGCAAGTTCTTGATTTCCACCTCTAGGATGCATTATTATGCTAAATGAGCCACCTTTGTGTTCGTTCAAGTGAGCGGGCCATGCTGATTTTGGAGGCACACTACAGTCAGGTATTATGACACTTTGGTGTGGAGAAAACTGTGGATGTACTCCATAAGTACTTTTATTGGCCAAAAATCTGATAGGATGTTGGAAAATATACTGAATCCTACACTTCCTGTGCCATCACCAAGCCAACCATTAAGAAGCAAGGACTGTACACTCCTCTTCCTACTCATAAAGAGCCCTAGGAATCCATCTCCATGGACTATCTATTTGGAATCCCTTCTAACAATCATGGTAATGAGTGTGTATTTGTGATCATGGACAAATTCCCTAAGATGACTTCACCGGCGGCATGCAAGAAGAGTATCATAGCATAGGACACTACCAAACTCTTCTTTGAATGAGTGTAGATACATTTTGGGATCCCACAAACCATTATATTAGATCATGGTAACAAGTTCCTAAGAAAATTTTGATCGAGCCTTTCGACATTATCGGACACCAAGCTTACCAAGTCAACTGCATTCCATCCCCAGAATGATGGTTAGATAGAAGTCATCAACAAGATGATAGTGCACATGCTATGCATGTACAACTCCAAGCATCCACGAATCTAGGATGAGATCCTTCTCTATGTGCAACATAATTATAACAGAGCTCTCCATAGCTTAATTGGTCACTGTCCCTTTTAAGTAGGTTTGATATTTCAACCATTGTGCCTGATTGATGTTTCCATGCCTCATGCGACTACACAGACATAATCCACACATGTATAGACTGAGGATGATAAAGAAACTAGGTTTATTATAACACATACAACACATCTTCCAACGGGTTCATGAAATCTTAGAGAAGTCCAACGCCCAATACAAGTAGTGATATGATCAACATTAGGTGCCACACAAGTTTTAGGTGGGCGACAAAGTTTGGTTGCATTTGCAGCAAGAACGCCTTATCAGAGCCCATCAGAAGCTCACACCACTCCGATATGGGCCTTACATCATCACCAAGGCTATGTGAGATAGTTTTGAGCTTAACATTCCCCCATTCCTTGTTTTGCACCTAGTGTTTAATGTGGACTACCTTCGACCATACTTTCCACCATTATGGACACATCAGAGATTTAAAAATAGCTCACACCAATAGAGCTAAACCCATACTGCATGGAATGGACAACAACTGATTAGATCATGAACATGTATATCAAGAACACTCACTAACAGAAGATCCAACTGTATCGGGTAGTCAACGCTGGCCAACTCCTACAACAAGGGAAGTGGCTCGTCAGGGACCAAGTTCAGCATAAGTTTCCACATCTCATGGAGGCACTCAATGCAATAGGGACCATTTCTTCTTAAGGGGGAAGGAATGATCCAAGTGGATATTGGTGGCCACCCACCTATTCTACTTAGACATCCACCACAATTTCTTTAAGTTTCCTTAATTGTAGCACAATTTACTATTTTTGATAGTTTTTTGGGTCCTGAACTTTCAGAGCTATTTTGAGGCCCTAAACGATGTTTTTTCGGAATACGAGTAAAACCATGGCTTGTGGTAGGGGTTTGTAGTACTCAAATAAATCTTTCTAATGGGGTATCATATGCCAAAGTTACGACCCTTGGAAGTTGATGTACCAATTTACCCTAACAGGGTGCACAGACTTTTGGTGCTTCATCTATTAGGTTTAGGGTTTTGGATGTTTAGTGCTTTCCATTGTTTCTCAATAATAAATAGGCCTCCAAGACTCATTGTAACATAGTTTAGAAATGTAGCCACCATATCTCTTCTTAGAGATAAGCTACCATCCCTCAAACTAGTTTATTTCCATTTTGCATGTAAATTTTTTTAGTACTTTGTTATTAATGAACTAAAGTTCTATTTACATTGTAGCTCTATGTTTCTGTTTATGTCTATATTTAATTTTGTTCCTGCATAAATCCAGATCATTATGGGTCTTGGGTCCTTCAGCATGGCTGAGAGAGGAAACATAAGGCTCATATCCTAAAGGAAGCTTCTAGGCATTTAGGGTCAACTATAACATATTGAGCCACTACAAAGTTCTTTTCAAGGATATTCATGGTCTATTCATGGTGATATTCAACTTTATGTCACTTTTAACATTAATTATGAGTCTTTAGACCCTAGATACTGTTAGGGGATCAAACCTAAGAACTAAGCTAAGAAATTATAATTGGAACCACGACAAATGACATTTCAAGTGCATCTTTTCCTCTAACTAGGTATATAGGCACCATTAGAACTTTTAAGCACTAAGCATGGGTCTTGGTGCCATAAATATTATTAAAGGAACATGCACATGCTTTAGAATGCATTTTTGTTCCTACTTAGGAACCCATATACATTTTAAAGTCCAAGTGTGCTCCTAGTCAGGAACACACATTCACATTCCTAGAAAATTTAAGTTGGCAAGCATGTGTGGTGGTTTAGGGGGTACCAAGGCTATAAGATGCATGAATGTCCAAGATTGTGTGTGCATTCCTATACACTCCATTTCCCTTTTTTAAACCACCAACTTTGTGCAAGTGCCCATGTGTTCTCCATGGTTTTCTTATATTCATATTTTCCTTTCGGTTAATGGATAAGTAGATTCATCTTCATAGGTGGCAAGTTGCGGAATAATTGAAAAATCCTTCTCCTTTTCATATTATATTTCTAAGTCTGATCTACCTACTCCAATACCTTGCTATACATGTTTCCAAAATCTACCCCACCAAACCTACCATCCACTTTTAACCTACATAACTTACACTGCATGCACACTTAACCTACTATACTAACCTATCTAACTAACTTAATTAACCTTCCAAAGCCATATAATGCACTAACCTACCTAATCCACCTAACACCTAGCATACCTCACTAACCTACTTAACCTTCTACCACTAGCCTGTTACCCCGCTCACCTACCTAACATATCTAACTCACATAATCCTCCTAACATGACTTACTTAGGACCACACTTAGGACACTGTTTATAAATTGTCTAAACATTTTGAAGATGTTATATAAACATTCATAAGGCGTTGGTTATATGTTAATGGTAATGTGGAAAAAATGATGAGACACTGTTAACTAATGGTACACTTGAAGAGGAGGATTTCAACATCTAAACACTCTCAGAATGCCTTATTATTCCAGTGAAACACCTTAAGAGTGCCACTGGCATAACCAAAGAACATTATTAAAATGAAAAAAATAACATAAAGATGCCAAAAGTGATATAAGAGGATGCAAGAAAAGATGTTTATGTGAGACATAGAAAAGATCATCCTTGTGCATTTTTTTACTTAATAAAGGCTCCAAAATTTGAATGCAAAATTGTCCAATTATCATAGAGAAATAACAAGACATTAATGTAAAATTAGTTAATTAACCAACTTACGACAAAAATATACCCAATTTCTCTAAATCTACCTCTATGTCTATAGTGAAATCCATTGGCATGATGAAGTGAATGGTGCGCTCATGAGCATGAACAATAGAATCAAAATTGCCCTTGTCCTTAGTGTCAATAAAAAATGAAAGTACAAAATATGGAAAGTTTTCCTCTTGTTCCTTGTGGAGACCTTGTGAAGTTACAGTGACACTTATGATTAAGCACACAAGTTATAAACTTAACAATCCACATACATAAAAGGCATTGAAATAAAAGTGTGAAAGAGAGAGGCAAGGTAATAAATAGTCGAGAGTGTGTCACTAGTCAATCCAGTGAGAGAGAAGACCTTGTGTTGATTTGGGCCTCACTACATTCAATGTGAATACAAATATCTTTAAGGGATCATTTAAGGCAAATGCAAGACAAAAGATTGATGGTGTAAGTTTTGTTCATAAAACAATTATCTAAATGGAAAAATTAAAACTAAGCACTATTTTTATAAAAAAGAAAAATCAAAAATAAAATATTATAATTATGAAGTAATACAAATTTATGATATTTATTAATAAAACTAATTTGCTCTTCATACTTTTTTTGTGGATTAAATTTTTTAAAATTTCATATTTTAGTCTGCGCTTCTTCATTTATTTGGTCAAAGCATGCTTATCCATTATTTGAAAAAAAATAAACAAATATTTTAATAAAATATAATTATGAATGTAGAACTAATATAACGTTAATGAAAAATGAAAATAGAATGTCGCTGTTTAAGTTAACTTGGTATGCAAGGCAACTCTTCGTGACGAATAAAGCGATAAATTTCGTTAGATAAACTCTGAAGATGATGCCGAAGAGAACAACACTAAATCCAGGACAAAGTGATTGGAGGAGACCAGACCAAATACGACGGTGACTTAGGGCTGAGATGCAATCCCTTCTTTAACAATAAAGTGGATGAACTTTCGACGGAAGAGCAAAACATGTAGTCCTCCATGGACAACTACATAGATATATAAATGATATAAAATAGTGAGCTAAAGCAGTTTGTATATTTGAATCAAACGGTTTTACATATATGTAATATTATATATATATATATATATGGATTTAGAGTAAAATGTTTAGGTTGTTTTATTGGTGTTTTAGTGAATAGGGTAATAAGGTGTTTCATTGGCGTAAAAGTTAACAGTTTGAAATTTAATATATAAAAATTTAACCATATTAAATATTAATATAACTTAAAACATAATCTCTAAATATTTTAACACAAATTAAATGTGCCAACTAATAAAAATAAATTTAATATATTTCACTCTAATCTCGAAAACCAAATGCGCCGCACGAAGAAAAAAAACACAAAGACAACCAAAAAAACAAAACACTTTCATATATTTTCCTAGTGCAGATTCTTCTAGGGAGTTGGCATCCCCTTTTTTATTACAAAACAGATGTCAAAAACGAACCAGTCAATCCACTGGTTATGCGCGCAAGAATAAAAAACACAAAGACAACCAAAAAAAAAAACAAAAACTTACATATATTTTCCAGTGCAGATTCTTCTAGGAGTAGGCATCCCCTTTTTTTATTACAAAACAGATAGAATGTCATTTCATATGGTTTCAAGATGGGGTCTTCGTGTTTTATTTTATCCCAATTTTATTGGACACCAGCCGAGTCCAATTCCAGACCTCGTCATTTTGACCATATTTAATATTATTCAAACATTAGACCTAATACTAATGCTTATCTAAAGAAATATATACACCCAATTGGCTAACCGCTGCAGCGTTGAACCCTAGAAACTCTAATCGATATAAATTCCAGGAGAACTCCAAACAGACAAAATATGAGCAATCGGTATGAAGATTCTACACAAAATCAGTATTCAGAGAATGGAATTGGGCATTTAATTTATAAAAATATAATGTCTCATAAGACTATGGTAGTCGCTGCAATGGCCACCGTTTTCTTGAGCATATGGGCGCAGTTCGCATATAATGTTCATTCTTCTTCAAATGATTGCACAGCAGTTTCGGGGTTCTTCGAATCGTGTTATATTTCCTTACAGTCTGGAACCTTTTTTTTGAACGCTGAGAGCCTGTGCTGCAAGAGTCTCGACAATCTGGAAAACAGGAGTCGGTCACACGAGCTTACCAGATATGGCGTTTGTGAATGCTTCAAGGCCTCTGATAATGATAAACAGATTTTTGTTATCGAAAATCTACTAGAAGTTCAGACTTTGTGTGGCCCTCAAGTTTCCCACCTGATAACAGACTATTCGGACTGTTTGCAGTATGTAAGTATATGGGTCTGTATTTATTGCACTTTATATTATTTCCCTTGGATTGTTTGTTTCTGTAAGGAGTCACTACTTTAGAGCAAATTTTGCATATTAAGATCGTTTGTTTAAATTTCATTTGCATATTGCAGGCCGATGAGGGCAGGAATGACATAGCAGCATTATAAGGTCAACGCATGAATGATTCTGTAATATACGACGTTATACAGTATGAGGATATCTAGCATATAATAGGAGCTCAGCTACATGATTGAAAGAACATGATTGTGTGGCAAAGGGATATGATATTAATTTAAGGTCATCAAGATCCTCATATTCAGAATGACAGCTACACATGATCCTCTGATCATGTGAATACATAATTGTAATCGATTGTGTTTATAACTGCGGTGCTGTTCATCAGGTTTTCATTATTCCACTTGAATTATACTAATTAATGATCTGGAATTTCAAAATATACTCCTACTAAACTTCTGACTTTTGAATTCCTCTATGAGTCTATCTGGTTTGGTTCGGAAGGATAAGAGATTCAATTAAAAAATAATGTAGGATAGAATAATAGATACAGTTAGAATTTTGTGACAATATTTAAAAAAAAATAAAAATCTACTAGCATAGACATATAGTTATATAGTTTCTCTGGTACTATCCACTCACCACTCAGACACCATGTCTATATATAGATATGCGGCTGTGCTGCGTATTTCGGTTTACAACAGGTTTTGTATAAAATTCTAATGCAATGCTATAATTGCCTATCGGATATAAGATCTTAAGGTACATCTGTCATTTAATTATTTTAGATGGCATCATATAAAACCTAATATATTTGGATTATTTGACCACTCATTTATTATGTCATTTGCTCATTTAATTTTTGTATAGAAGAGAAGATAAGTTAGTTTTATATATATATGTATGAAAAATTGTTTTTGTTTCGCTAACCGTTTGTATTTTTGAGACTTCAGGAAATATGTTAACACTCAAAGACATTTGGTAAAATTAAAAACTTATCTTTTATGGATCATTAATTTGTGTAATTATAAGAGTGAAAGTCTACCTCTTACAGACAACCAATAGGATGATTACACATGGCATGATTTTCCTTGAATAACAGTGATTAGTCAACTTCTCATAGCAGTAATCACTCACTGTCACTACTATTGATTTGACAACTAGTGATAGGTATTCCCACTATTTAAAAAGAAAATTCAAAAAATAGGAGTGAAAGCCTACCTCTTACGCACAACCAATAGGATAATTACATGTCACAGTCACTACTATTGATTTGACAACTAAGTTATGGTGATAGGTATTCCCACTATTTAAAAAGAAAATTTAAAAAATAGGAGTGAAAGCCTACCCCTTACTGACAACCAATAAGATAATTACAAATGATATGATTTTCCTATAAGATAATTACAAATGATATGATTTTCCTTGAATAACATCAACTGCTGATAACAACTAGTAATCACTATTCCTACTGTTGATTTGACAACTAAATTATTATGATAGGTATTCCTACTATTTAAAAAGAAAATTCAAAAAATAATTAAAAATGATATAAAGAAATATTACCATACACATTTTAAAAAATTATTAATATATTTTATTGAGAAATTATGCAATTAGATTAATTGAATGTAAAAAAGAACTTAATAATTTATAATTATTATGATTAGATGTTTTATACATCTGTTTTTTGATCATAATTTATAACCAATTATTTATAATTAAAAATGACATAATGATACATCACAATACATATCTTAAAAGATCATAATAATTATTGATTCTAAACAAATTATCTTTATGAAATTTAAAGATATAATATAGATAAGATTTGATTTTGTAAGTTGAGGTATTTTGAAATTATGTTGGTTATTAAATTTAATTAATGATCTAGAATTTCAAATATACTTTTATTAAATTTCTGACTTTTCAATTCCTCTATAACTCTATCTAATTTGATTATGAAGAATAAGAGATTCAATAAAAAAGATACTGTAGAAAAGAATAATAAAAAAAGTTCAGAATTTTGCTACAATATATTAAAAAATCAAAATCAATTAGCATATACATATAGATATATAGTTTCTCAAGTACTATCCACTAATACACCATCTCTATATGTATATATGCCACTTTGCTATGTATTTTGGTTTACAATAGGTTTTGTATAAAATTCTAATGTAGCTTTATTGTTGATAAGTTCTTAAGGTAAATATGTCATTTAATTAGTTTAGATTACATCATATAAAACCTAATAAGTATTAGGATAATTTAATCATTCATATATGTGTTATTTATTTACTTAATTAGAATTTAAATTATTAAGGATAGATGTTAATAATTTAGAGATGTGAATTTATAGAAGAGAAGGCAATTCATATATATATATATGAATGAAAAATTGCTTTTGTTTGACTAAGAGCTTGTATTTTTGGGACTTCATGAAATATGTTAACACTTAAAAACATTTGGTAGGATTGAAAACCTATCTCTTATGGACCACCAACTTGTGTAATTATAGGAGTGAAAGCCTAC
>APFE030489502.1:119977-131113 GCA_000404065.3 Pinus taeda
TTGTATTTCGGTTATTCCGGGTTACAACAGGTTTGTTTTAAAATTCTAATGCAGTGCTATCATTGCCTATTAGATATAAAATCTTAATGTAAATTTGTCATTTAATTAGTTTAGACTATCCACTTAGACATCATCTCTATATATAGATATGCCGCTGTGCTATGTATTTCCGTTTACAACAGGTTTGGTATAAAATTCTAATGCAGTGCTATCGTTGCTTATTAGATATAAAATCTCAAGGTAAATTTGCCATTTAATTAGTTTAGATTGTATTATATAAAACCTAATATGTATTAGGATTATTCAATTATTCACCTATATGTTATTCACTTAATTATAGTTTCAATTATTAAGAATAGAGGTTAATAATTTAGAGATGTGAATTTATAGCAGAGAAGGAAATTCATATATATATGAAAATTTGTTTTGTTTGAAGAGTTTGTATTTTTTGGACTTCAGTAAATATGTTAACACTCAAAGACATTTGGTAGGATTGAAAACTTACTTCTTATGGACCACTAACTTGTGTAATTATAGGAGTGAAAGCCTACCCCTTAAGGACAACCAATAGGATAATTATAGATGGCATGATTTTCTTTGAATAATAATTAGTCAACTGCTAATAGCATGATTTTCCTTGAATAACAATTAGTCAACCACTGTAATCGTAGGGACTCCCCTATGGGTTGATTTGACACTAAGTTATTGTGGATAGGTATTCCCACTATTAAAAAATAAAAAAATAAAAATGATATAATGAATATTCCTTACACAACATTTTAGAAGATTATTAATATATTTTAATTGAGAATAATGCCATTAAGATTAAATTGAATATAAAGAGAACTTATTAAATTTATATATATTATAATTTAGATGTCTTATACATCAATTTGATTCTGTTTTAAATCATACATTAAAACTAATTATTTTATAATTAAAAATGACATAACCAAACCATCACAATACACATTTTAAAGATTATACTAATTATTGATTCAAAACAATTATCTTTATGAAATAGAGATATAATATAGATAAGATTTGATTTTATAAATTGAGGTATTTTGAAAATATTATTAAAACTAATTAATGACCTGGAATTTCAAATATACTCCTACTAAATTTCACTTTTGAATTCCTCTAGGATTCTATCTATTCTTAAAGATAAGAGATTCAATAAAAAAATAATGTAGGAAATAATAATAAATATAGTTTTTCTAGTACTATCCATTCAGACACCATTTCTATATATAGATATGAAGCTGTGCTATATAGGTTTTGTATAAAATTCTAATGCAGATATATTCTAATCTAGAGTTGTGAATTTATGGAAGAAAAGGCAATTCATATATATATATATATATAATGAAATTATTTTTGTTTGGCTAAGATTTGGGTAAGGAATTGAAAACCTACCATTATGGACCACGCAAATTGTAATAATATAGGAGTGAAAAGCTTACCCCTTAGGGACAACCAATAGATGACTTAATAGTGGCATGATTTCCTTAAAATAACATGATTAGTCAAATGCTATTGATTTGACAACTAAGTTATTGTGATAGGTAATCCCAACTATTTTAAAAATAAAGTCCAAAAAATAACATTAAAAAATGATATAATGAAATATTACCATAACACATTTAAAAGCTTATATATATCTTAGTGAGAATATATGCAATTAAGATTAATTGAATAATGAAAAGAGAACTAATTAATTTATATATTTTAATAAAGTAGAATGTCTTATAGATCAATTTGATGATTGTTTTTAATCATAATTATAGAACATTACTTAAATTTAAAACTGAAATATGAAAATCACAATACAGACCATATAAATTTAATTAAATTCAAACAAATTATCTTTAAATGAATTTAGAGATATAAATAGATAATGATTTGATTTTGTAAATTGAAGTATTTTGAATTATGTGGTTTATTAGAATTAATTAATGATATGGGATTTCAAGTATACTCCTAACAAACTTCTAACTTTTGAATATACACTTACTAATCTTCTAACTTTTGAGTTCCTCCATGAGTCTATCTGGTTTGATTATGAAAAATAGGAGATTCAATAAAAGAATAATATAAGAAAATAATAAATATAAATAAAATTTTTGATAATATATAAAAAAATCAATCTACTAGCATATACATATAGATATATAGTTTATGTGGTACTACTATCCACTCATACACTATCTCTATATATAGATATGCTTGTGTGTTATGTATTTGTCTTTACAACAAGTTTTGTATAAAATTCTAATGAAGTGTATGGTTGCCCTAATGATGAATATAAGATCTTAAGGTATTAAGTCATTTAATTAGTTTAGATAGCATGATATAAAACTTAATATATTGGATCATTTGACCAATTCTCCTATATGTCATTTATTCAACTTAATTACTTTTAAAAATTATTTAAAGTAGAGGTTAATAAATTTAGAGACGTGAAATTAATAGAAGAGGAATAAATTCACTAATATCATACTCTATATTCTTTATATATATCTATCTATCTATATATATATATATATATATTATATATATATATTTATATATATAATGAGAAATTGTTTTTGTTTAGCTAAAGTTTGTAATTTTTTAGGAACAGGAAATGTTAACACTCAAATTGGTAGGATTGAAAACCTACTATTTTATGGACCACTAACTTGTGTAATTAATAGGAATGAAAATAACTACCCTTACAGACAAAAGATGGCAATGGTTTTCTTGAATACACGTGAATCACTCTCCTATGTTTTATTTGACAACTAAGTTATTGTGATAGGTATTCCCACTATTTAAAAAGAAAATTCAAAAAATAATTAAAAATGATTTTAATGAAATATTACCATACACATTTAAAAACAATATCAATATATTTTATTGAGAAATATGAAATCAAGATTAATTGAGTATAAAAGAAAACTTAAGTAATTTATATAGTGTTATAAATTAGATGTCTTATACATCAATTTGATGTTTGTTTTGATTATAATTATAAACCAATTATTTATAAAATTGACATAATGAAACATCACAATACACATTTAAAAGATCAGGAAAATTATTAATTCAAAACAAATTATTTTTGAAATTTAAAAACATTAATAGATAAAATTTGTTTTGTAAATTGAAATATTTGGAAATATGTAAAATTATTAGAATTAATTATTATCGAGAATTTCAAAATAATATTTAATATGCTTTCACTAAACTTCTGAATTTTGAAATTCCCTATGTGAGTCTATGGTTTTGATTCTAAAAGGATAAAAGATTCAATAAAAAAATAATGCAAGTAAGAATGGTAAATATAATTCAGAACTTATATAAAAAAAATCAAAATCTACTAACATATACATAATGCATGAAAGAATAATAAATATAGTTCAGAATTTATATAAAAAAATCAAAATCTACTCGCATATAAATATAGATATCCACTCATAGACCATCTCTATATATAGATATGCCGATGTACTATGTATTTTGGTTTACAACACTTTTTGTATAAAGTTCTAATGCAGTTGTGTATCAGATATAAGATCTTAAGGTAAATAGTTCATTTAATTAGTTTAGATTGCATCATATAAAACCTAATACATTTGAACATGGACAACTATTTATATGTTATTTATTCATTGAATTACAGTTTACATTATTAACCATAAAGGTTAATAATTTAGAGATGTGAATTTATAGAAGAGAAGAAAATTCATATATATATATGAAAATTTGTTTTTGTTTGGCTAAGAGCTTGTATTTTTGGGACTTTAGGAAATATGATAACACTTAAAGGCATTTGGTAGGATTGAAAACCTACTTCTTATGGACCACCAATTTTTGTCATTATAGGAGTGAAAGCCCACCCCTTAGGACAACCAATAAGATAATTACATATGACATGATTTTCCTTGAATAATAGTGATTAGTCAACTTCACTGTTACTGTTGATTTGACAACTGAAGTATTGTGATAGGTATTCCCACTATTTAAAAAGAAGATTAAAAAAATAATTAAAAATGATATAATGAAATATTACCATAGCATCTCAAAAAAATTAATAAATATATTTTATGAGAAATATGCATTAATATTAATTGAATTATAAAAAAAACTTAATTAATTTAATATTATTTAAAATAAGAGAGATTTACATCAAGGATGCTGGTTTTGATCATAAGTATAAACCAATAATTATAATTTAAAATGACATAATGAAACATCACAATACACATCTTAAAATGTCATAAGAATTATTGATTCAAAACAAATTATCTTTATGAAATTTAGAGGTATAATATAGATAAGATTTGATTTTGTAAATTGATGTATTTTTAAACTATGTTGGTTATTAGAATTAATTAATGATTTGGGATTTCAAGTATACTCCTACTAAACCTTTGAATTTTGAATTCCTCTATGATTCTATTTGTGTGATTTTGAAGGATAAGAGATTCAATAAAAAAAATGTAGGACATAATAATAAATATTGTTAAGAATATAAAACCAAAATCTACTAGCATATACATATACATATATTTTTTCTTTAGTACTATCTACTTAGACACCATCTCTATGTATTTCAGTTTACAAAGGTTTTTGTATAAAATTCTAATGCATTGTTATCCATTACTACACCAAGGGTACTTTTAAGACATTTTTTTAATACAAAAGAAATATTTTGTTTTAAAAAGTCACTTTTTTATTTTAGTTATTTTACATTAAAATTTAATATCAATTGAATTGTCCTAAATATAAAATTTAAGACAAAAACTCTTTGAGAGAAAAATATTTTAAGACAAAACTTTATACTTAATCAAAAAAGTTTAAGACAAAAATATTTTAAGACAAAAATCATTTGAGACAAAAATATTTTAAGACACAACTTTATATTTAAGAAAAATCAATTTGAGACAAAAATATTTTAAGGCAAAACTTTATATTTAAAACAAAAACACTTTAAAGAAAAACTTTATATTTAACACAATGACCACTTAAGATGAAACTAATTTAAGTCAATTAACAAATAAAACAAAAACATATCAATTTAAGACAATATTGTCTAACAACTACAAAATTGATTCTTACCGTGCACCCTGAGTCCATTAGCTTGTAGGCTACTACTGTCTTGCACCTATACCGAGGTTGTTTTTTCACTTATCATTCACTTTAATCTTATATAAAGATAACGATTTGTTAGGCTTTTTGTTTTGTGGGGGTAACAGACTGTCACAACTTTTCCTTGCAAGATTTCCTCAACATCAATTCCACCTTTGTCCCTTCGGTCTTTGTTGATACGATTAGAGACAATTTATTTGTGGTTGCATTCACCGAGTGAGTCACTTTGGTGCTTACTATTGTGGAGGAGTTGATAAAATAACCAAAATGAGGACTCCTTCTCCTGGTTATGTGATTAAGACTCAAGTTTAAATTTCCCTTAATATGCATCCCCTTAGACTTTGGATCTATCTCACTGTAATCAATTACAAAAAATATTGCAATGTAGTTGGCTTACAATTGGGTGGGGAGTTGAAGTCCTTCCTTCATTTTTCAGTCATCATTAAACACACACATCAGTAAGTGCACATTGCTTATGTGTATTTCCTTATGGAGTGTGACAAATCTTGTTATATTGTAAATGAAGAAATATCTTGCGTGTTTGTAAATGTAAATGAATGTCTGAGTTTTGATGCTCACGGTGTCTTCATGATTAGAATAGTGTCATGTATGCACATGAATTTTAAAGTGTGCCTATAATGTGCTATTCATTATTATGTGCATGGTGAATGCACAATTATGTGTTCATATTCAATTAGTTGATTTCAAAATTTGTGTGTGTAGTTAGTTTAACCAATCCCTACACTAGTTATTCTATCAAAACTAAGAATTTAGGTATGAGGAATTGGGCCATCAATTTCCTTGAAACTACAGGAGGGTGGGCGCAAAATAGTTGTACTTCTACTTTATGAACCTAGCCTCATTTTTTTTTTGTCCATATACACTATGTTTTCGAGGTCAAGAGGAAGTGGGAGAACATGACTTTGTTGACATGCTAGCAAGTCCAACACCTAGTGGGCACTCGTGAAACCACACCCTAGTGGAACCATGTTGTGTGTATAGAAATCAACCATAATCATCGACTCGAGTGATCAAGTATGAGGTAAGGGTAGGGTCTATACACTTGGCCAAATGTTTTTTTATTTTAGGTGAGAATTCTAAAGGCCAAGAGTGTGGTCCAGGTAGAACTAGGAGTGTTGGGAGCATTTTCAGTTGCCCATCGCTGAGATATTTGTACCCTTCAACACCCTAAGAGTGTAAAGGTTAATATAAATTTGCTACTACTCATGTATTCAAACTGAAAACAAGAGATTACAAATTTCCTCTACTATTCTCCAAAATGGAAATCACAATTTAGAAACACATGTAATGCCATGAAACCATAAAAAAACACAAGAACACAATTATTTACAGGGAAACCCAACAGGGAAAAACTGTTCCATTACTTTTCATTAATCATATGAGAATGACAAACTATTACAATGTCTTGCTTCAATCATGAAGTACACCCTACATTGTAAACCTGTTCTCCTATTGATTGTCTTGCTATGGCTAACGCTTAGTCAATTCAAGGCCCCATCTTTCTCTTATTTCCTTGCATGATTCCTGAGGAAATTAGCTCCTAAATAATAAGGGAATTCATTATTCCCTTGTGAAAATCCCAAGTAATTGATCGTATGCCTCAATGCCCAACATGTACCCTCAACTAGTATACAATTAATAATTACAATGTGTCGTTTCCTCCACTTTAGTTTGGAAATTCAAATTCCATGCATGTCTCGGTTATTTTTAGTTTATTGACTAGTTTAACCAAGAGATCACTGAGTTAACAACAATTCTACTACTCAACTGATCTTCAACTGACTCAACTAGTTGCTTGAGCTCAGTTAATTGAGTCAAACTGAAAATAGCTAAATTAGATTGCTAAATTTTAGCAACACTCCATGTACAACTCTACTTCTAGCCTATAACTAGAATTTACTTAGTAAACAAGTAGACAAGGCCATGCCACACAAGTTAACTTCCATCCAAGTCATATTTTTGATTTAGAAAATTAAATTACTAAATGACTAAGGAACAAGTCAAATTTAGCCTTTCTTGCTACATTTTCTAACACCCTCTTAGCAAGAAAGGGATTTTGAACCACCCATATCCTACACTTGTGGAATTTGAATTTGCCTCTTGACAATGCCTTTTTCAATATATCTGCATCCTGCTTCTCACTTGGAATGTACTGTAACATCATAATTCTCCTCTACACATAATTTCACAAGTGATGGTACTTGATATCAATGTGCTTGGACTTGTCATGAAATACTAGATTCTCAAAGAGTTTGATACAAATACGATTATCTCAATAAATCATTTTCAAATGCATCTGTTGACTGAAAATACCCACACGTATTTTCCTCATCCATATGGCCTCACATGCTTCTTGAATTGTAGACATGTGTTCAACCTTTGTTGAGTTGAGTGCCACATACCTCTATCTCCTACTATACCAGGAAATAGTTGCAGACCCAACACTGAAGATAGAACTCGAAGTAATTTTCTTGTCTTATGGACTCTCTGCCTAATGTGCATGAGTGAAGCATTGGATCTTCACTCCCTTTGTCCTCCTCTACCATACCCCATTCTTATTTGTACCTATGCGGTACCTCAACACATGATTCCAATAAAGCTTGGTGGGTTTAACCATGGCTTGACTCAACTAATTGGCTGCATAACGTATGCCAGGCCTTGTGCTCACCATATACATTAAGGATCCCACAAGTTGTTTGTAGATGGTAGCATCTACTACCTCTCCTAAAGAAGCACTCTCCTTCCTCTAGTTTGTAGCTAGATGTGTGTCCATATCCTTGTAGTTATCCATGTAAAATCTCTAAAGTATTGAGAGGTGTACTTTCCCTGACTCACAAACATCTCACCATCACCCTGCCATGCTTCCAGCCCAATGGAATAATGTATCAATCCCATTTCCTTCATCTTCAAATCACTACCATCTCCTCTAAATATCAAGTCGTCAACATACAATACCAAGATAAGCAACTTGGCATATACTACAATGTGATAGAGGCTGACATCTCCTTCACTTTTGGTGAATCCCAATCAACTGATACATATATAAATTTGAGTGTACCATGCTCAGCGTGATTATCTGACACCATACCAGACTCTTTTGAGTCTACACACGTCTCCGAGTCATATGTCTCAAATCCCTCTCACTACTCTATGTAAATTTCTTCCTCAACAACACCATTGAGAAAGGTGGTATTCACATCCATCTCGTGGATCTTCCACCCCATTTGTGTAGCTGCTAGAATGGTTATGATCGAGGAATGTCTTTCCACTGGTGCAAATGTTTCCTCATATTCTGCTCCCTCTACCTCAAAGAAGTCGTTGGCAAAAATCTAGCCTTATACTTCTTGATGCTCCGATGAGATGCATGCTTCACTTTGTAGATCCATATGGAACCAACTATTGACTTTTTTTTGGCCTTGGGACCACCTCCCGTACATTTTTCTTCATGATGGATTCATACTCCTCCACCATGGCATCAACCCACACTGGTTGAGAAATTTCTTCCTCAAATGAAGAAGGCTTTGATTCAATGAGATTTGTAATAAGATCCATATACCCAAAGTACCTATCTCGTGACATCCTCTTCCTGTGCTAAGATGAAGGAGCTCCCACATGCTACCATTCATCTTGTACCAATCTGTCAACTTCTCTGGTTCTCTTCCTCCCCTCTATGGAAGATTTTGGTTGAGTGGGTTCCTCCATATGGCCTCTTGTCTAGTCCTCTACATGTGCCTGCTCCAAAACCCCCTAAATATTTGCATGAGGCTCCCCCTTAGAATCTATATGCTCTTCCTGTGATGGGCTACTCAACTCTCACTCTAGAGAGCATGTCATAACCTTATCCTCATCAAATTTTACATCTCTCCTCATTACTATCATGCTAGGTGACAACAAATACACCCTATATTTATGTGGTGTCTCTATGTATCCTACAAAGATTGCCAACTCATTTGCAGGTTCAAGTTTCTTCCTGCTATCCTTGGAGACATCGAAATACACAATAGCTCCACAAATTCTGAAATGAGATACAATTGGCTTCCTCCCATAGAAAGCTTCAAGTGTGATCATGCCAAGTATTTTATGAGGACTCTGGTTCTACAAATAGACTGTGTTGTTGCATGCTTATGCCCATAGGTGTAATGGTAGCCCTTGATCATGAAACATGGCTCTTGATAGTCCCACTATTCTTTTGTTCTTCCCTTCAACAAACCCATTTTGTTGTAGGTTATGGAGTGGTATCAATTCTCTTCTAATACCATATTTGGAATAAAAGTACCTAAAGATGCTAGATACATATTCTCCTCCATTATCACTTCTTAGGGCTTTTAATTTCTGACCAGTATCCTTTTAAACCGATGATTTGAATTCAACAAATTTTGAGAAAACTTCATCCTTCTTCCGCATGAAGAGGATTCAACATTTTCTTGAAAAGTCATCAACAAAAATAACATAATGCCTGTGTTTTGTTGTAGAGGTTGTAGAAAATGGTCCACATACATTAGAGTGGAATCACTCCAAGATTACTCTAGCTATGTTATCTCAGCCCTAGAAGGCAGATTTGACATATTTCCCCAATGTGCATCCCTTGTAGACATCGTTTTGGTCAAGGGTGCATTTCAGGAGAATGGTGGTAATCTATTGCATGATTTTTAAGGCTCCATTGTGTAAGTCGCCCATGTGTTTGTGCGAGAGTTCTTCAACTTCCTAACTCTGCACTTCTCCTACCTTCCTACTTAGTGCAACACAAGCTTCCACCTGAAGTTTGTATTAGTTGTTCACACAAAATCCAATTTGTTTCACTTTCCCAGTAGCTACATGTCTCAGAAATTATTTCCCCTTACTGAAAACAACATCATAGCCATGATCCTCCAATACAACTATGGAGATCAAGTTCTTCTTCATCCAAGTACATACATGACATCTTTTAAATGAACACGGGAGTCAGACTCCCTCTTAAAGGTTATAGTACCAGTTCCTTTGGTATTGTACCACCCATCATCCCCAATTTTTATGTGCATCTGGAGATCCTTCTCCTCTAGGCTACTCAAGAATTCTTTACATTATGTCATATGGAAACATGCACCTGAATATAGATACCACACACTCCCCATTATAGTATTTTCCATACATCCAATCAGGGTGAAATCTAATTTGAATTTTAAGGCAAGTGCTTCATCTCCTTCTCCTCTTGAAGGCTTCTTGTTATACTTCTTATGTGAACACTTTATTGCATAGCTCCCAAACTCATGGAAATGGAAACATTTTATCTTGCTCAAGTCCTTCTTCTTGCCATTTTTCTTGCTAGTCTATGGTTTGTTTTGGGCCTTCTTTCTCTTTCCCTTATTTCCCTTTCCAACCAAGGAAAAATTATCTTCCTCCTCAGATTTGGATGTTACTCCATCTCCAGTGTTCCGTTGAATTTCTTCCTGCACTAAATCGGATCAAAGTCTCTCCCAATTTGGTAATTTGTCCCTTCCATTTACAGAGTCCCAATTGTTGTGCCATGATTTTAGAAGGCATACGAGGGATAAGATCATTAGTTCTGGGGAGGGAATATTTTCTCCAACTCCTCCAAGCTCATCTCGACATTGAGTGAACCCAAATAGTAATGTGGAATGGTTTCTCCTTTTTGCAGTCAGATATTTTTGAGATTCCCCTCGATGCCAATCCTATTGGTGTGTTAGGATTCAAAGTAACTTTTCCTTCCCCTAATATTATTTTTTAACTTGAGGAGGTGGAGGATTTTGACGATGGCATATTATGTTCTTCTAAGAAATGTGAGTTGGAATTTTACTTAGATGTTCTAGGTAAAATAATTTGTTCATATGTTGTTTGATACTATCTAAGAGGAAGGTTTGTAAAGTATAAATAATTATGGTTGGATCGCTATATTATTTTGCAACCATATTTTAGAGCATAATATTTGGAGGAATCAACTTTATGTGGCATCTTTACTACTTCTCCCACCTTGAAAATTTC
>APFE030489502.1:151251-179591 GCA_000404065.3 Pinus taeda
GACTTAGGACACTTACACTATTTTCTCGGTCTTCAAGTCTTGCAAGCCAAGGAGGGTATTTCCCTTTCCCAGTCCAAATATGCTTGTGATATTCTTCGTCATTTCACATGGAAGATTGTAAGCCAGCTCCTTCTCCCTTTCAGTCTGGAGTCAAACTTTCAGTCTCTTGTACTTCTCCTGAAGTTGATGCTACCTTATACCGTCAACTTGTAGGAAAACTCTTGTATTTAACCCATACTCGTCCTGACCTTTCCTTTGCTGTTGGCCTTGTTGCTCGTTTTTTGCAAAACCCCCGTGAAAGTCATTGGAAAGCAGCTAAAAGAATACTTCGTTATGTTCGAGGTACAGTACAGTTTGGGATTCATTACAGTGCCAAAGCAGCTCCTCTATTAGTTGGTTTCACTGATTCTGATTGGGCTGGTGACCCTGATGATCGGAAGTCTACTGCCGGTTATGTCTTCACTCTTGGTTCAGGACCTATTACATGGGCTTGTAAGAAACAGGCTGCCATTTCTCTTTCGTCAGCAGAAGCAGAGTAACGTGGTGCCGTGGAAGCTAGTAAGGAAGCCTTGTGGCTTCGTCAGATCCTATCAAAATTTGGCTTTGAGCAGCAGCATCCGACTACACTTTGGTGTGATATTCAAAGTGCCATTCAGCTTTGCAAAGATCCAGTTCAGCATCAGCGCAGCAAACACATTGAACTACACATGCACTTCATCAGAAAGCTCATTCATGACCATGTTCTTGAAGTGCAATATTGTTCAACAGATGATCAGGTTGCAGACATTTTCACAAAGGCTCTCACAGAGGCGAAGTTCACTAAACTTCGATATATGCTTGGAGTTCAGGAAGTTGTCACTAAGGGGGGATAGGCTCTAGTGCCTCCTTCCTTCTCCTATTGTGTCATATTTGTAAATCCTTCAATCCTATCCCAAGTTGTTCTTAAGGGGGGATGTTAGGATATTCCGACACATAGGAAATAGTTAAGTTCAACTTGGTCTAGTATAGAGTTAGGTATAGAGTTAGGTAAAGTGTGTTTCTTTACCGTTGTACATTTTGTAACTTACAATCCGACGGTCACGATATGTAGTGATCCGACGGTTCATTCTCTCCTCGGTATTACCGACACTTGATCCGTGGCTTGACACCCGATTGGTCCATGAATTCTATTTAAAGCGCATGGAGGGTCATTTGTAGGTTAACCGTGCATGAGAGAAGCTTATGTAAATTTTCATTCTTTTATTAATAAATTGCCTGTAGTAGCCACGTTGGCGCAGGCCGTGGACTGTTTCCCTCTCTGAGGGTTTTAACCACGTCAAAATACTGGTGTATTGATCTGTGATCTGTTTGTGAGCGGTGTCCTTCTGGTGTTCTGTCTGAGGAACTTACCCTGTAAATTCCTACAGAAATGAGACAAGGAAATCTCCTCATACCCTTTGTTTCATTTTTTAACAAGGTTGACATGAGATAATGAACTCTCCTCATTGGCCTATTTCATTTTTTAACGAGGTTGACACGGTAAAAGAACTATCCTAATAAGAGTTTTTTCATTTTTTAATGAGGTTGACATGGTAAAAGAACTATCCTCATGGACCTGTTTCATTTCTCAATGAGGTTGACACAGTAAAAGAACTATCCTCATACTCCTTGTTTCATTTTTTAACGAGGTTGACACAAGACAACGAACTATCCTCAGATTCCTTATTTCATTTTTTAATGAGGTTGACACAAGACAAGGAACTATCCTCCTAAGTTGTTTCATTTTTTAATGAGGTTGACATAGGAAAATAACCATCCTCATATTCATTATTCATGACTCATAAGAAGTAATGACTTCCAAGAGGTTCTCATCAGATGGGAGAACAATGCTCTGGAAGGAGAGATTTGGTTCCAATGTCCCTAGTACATAATGTACAACATCACTGAGTTGATCGCCAATTGATGTAGGCATGGGATGTTTTGCCACATAATTAACCCGTGGAGGGGATGATGCCATTGGTACAAAAGGACCATTTAGGGAAGATGGTTGACTGGAAGCCATATTTGGATCGGGAAATGAAAGTTGGTCAACGGTGACAATTTCACCTTCATGCGGGAAACAAATCACTCGAAAGAGTGTTGAAACAATAGCTCCCATGTCATAAAAATAGTCGCACCCAAGAATTTAATTGTAATATAAAGGTCCTGGGACTACCATCACATTCAGATAAATGATTTTTCCTCCGAAATTAATAGGCAACTAAGGAAGGATCCCTAATGGTTGACTAGTTCCTCTATTAAAAGGCAATAGATTATGGGTAACTAGCACAAGTGGCGGTGAACCGAGCGCTTGCGAAGCAATTGAGCAAAGGATACTCAAAGATGCACCTTCATCTATAATAGTGCCAGATCCAATCATATTACAAACCTGTAATATGATCTAGGAAGGTACATAAGAAGGAAGACAGAATCCTACCAGTCGATTCCAATCAAAGGAAGTGACCAGACTACTTGAAGGGGGTACCGTAGAAACGAGATAATTAACCCCTTGAGTTACGAGAGCAGGAGGATTCTCCTCTTGTCTTGATGGAACAGGAGGACTACCCGAAGCTCATTAGAATCTGAAGAAACAAAAATAAATTGAGTGGTATCATATTCACTCTCTTCGAGAAAGGTACGATTGACTGAAGGTGAAATCGAGTCAACTATTTCCTCAAACTATTGATTTAGGTCAGGTATAGACTCATAGGATTCACTTTCAGAGAGAGTGGGTTTAACCGATGGTTGATTTTGGTCAGTCAATTCATCAACTAGTGAAGGATTTAGGGAGAGTTTCCTGTAGCCATATGGAAGTCGCTGCGGTGAAGCAAGATGGTTATCCAACACCTTCTTGGCTTCGTCCAGATAGGTAAAAATTTGAATGGGGTGATTGACTTCACATAACCCACAGGGAAACTTAACTTTACCCTTCTTTCCATGAACTTTACTATCACTAGTTGATGGTGTGTCACCAGTATGATCTCGAGAAGTTGATGACACAAGAGGATGTGAACAAGAGGACTATTCTTCTAAGATCTGAGGAATACCAAAACAATTTCTAAGAAGATGATCTCTCCCACAAAGTTTGCATGGATATCAAACCTTGTGAGGCTTGACGGATGGTTTCTCATCAAATGTTGCATTCAAAGCAATGGTTTCTCGGTTGCCCTTCTGCTGAATTTGCTTCTTCTTATTATTCTTCCCTTTCTTCTTCTTCATAGCCACCTGGTTACTAGTACCAATACTTTCACTAGGTGAAGAGGAAGAAGGGGAGGAAGAAACAAATGAGGAAGAAGGAAAGGGGTCAACTTTAGGATGAACTGGAGGTTGATTTTGTCCAGTTGGAGGAGTACTCGATTGCGGAGATATCACGACATTTTGAACCAAGTAGGTTGAAAACAACCATACTAACAAGCCAATGGTAAATCCCAAAAGGGACAATGTAGCCATATATGGAGCACCAATATTTCCAAAAGGAGGAAAAGGACTAGGATTCCCATCAAAAGGAATTCCTTGATCGGTGGGCTCTGGATTTGTCGCCATATGTTTCAACCTAAGATAAACTAAGGAGTGAGCATGGAGGATGTTATCTGCGGTCAATTAAATTTTATTTTAATCAAAGTAACATAACAAAACAAATAGGGATAATCTAGGAAAAAGGTTTACCAAGCAACTGTGAACTGCAGAATACCTCGTGGCGAACCAAGAAGTACAGGTAGGCAATATTGCCGAATGCTGTGTTTGGTGTATCAAAGTTTACAAGGTGGCCAACTTGATTACTTAAGGATGTATAGCAACCTAGAGTTGTCCTCCCATATATACCCAAAAGTACATGGAGGCCCAATCCGTATAAGCATTGTCTAATGCAAAACCGCAGAGTGAGAGCATTTTTTTATACTTTATGTACTGTAACACCGCCCTATATACCTGAAGGTACATGGACGAGCTACGATATACTCATGTACGTGGAATGAGGTATCACACTCGGGTTGTATTGCAGAAAATTTAGTGTCAACTGTTTTGTTTTACAATGTCGGAACATGTCTCTAGCCTAGACTTCTAAATGTTTTCATTAAGTGAGAATGCTCCATTAGGTAAATTTAGATAAATTTTAAGTTGATCTTCTTTAGAATTTTCCTTTCAAGGTTCACCATGTGATGTATGTTTGCAATTCCTAAAATGCAACTAATATGATAAGCATTATTTTCATTCAATTTAACAATGAAAATCCTTAGCTAGTAGGGATAGAGAAATTAGATCTTTGACAAAGAGCAAAGAGCACATCTAATGCAAATTCCCTAGCTATTACTTTCAAGCATTCACAAACTACAATATGAACAATGCAACATGCATGTATTTCTTTTTGATTTCCATTAATGCCAATGAACAAAAAGAAAAACTAATGCACAATCAATCAATAAACTCTTTTCATAAAAATGACGATTTTGTGACAATTTCTTTTCAAGGAAAGGAAGACTTTACGACACTTTCATTTTCAAAGAAATGAGGAAATACGACACTTTCAACGAAAATACTAATTGTATGCACACATCAATCAATCGATCTTTCATGAATGAAGACTTTACGACAATTCAATTTTCGAAGGAGAAGACGATTTTATGACACTTTCTTTCGATAAAGATCAATTGACTAAAAACCTAACTTTCGACTATAGATTGAAAATGGCAAAGTAAATACATAAGAAACATTTATCAATCCTAGTCTAACTAGGGCTAGATAAGGATATGAAAAAATATTTTCAGAGATAAGACATCATTAACATTCAGGAAATCATACAAACAGGAGAAAATTGGCAAAAACATTTAGCTCCTAAATGAAACTGACCCTCAAGGGATCAATGCAGGATGCAGTGAGAGACAGTGCGCCTCATTACACTGGCTCTATGCAGGAAGTGCATTGTAGCACACTGTGTCCTTCACTGGGCTGCATTGGTGACAATAAGCCATTTTTTAAGGCAATTTGACATAGTTTTGACTCAATTTTCAATGAAATAAGATTGAAATTCAATCAACGGGCACAAGTACAGTATGTAAAAATATATTAAGAGGCTCATAAGATACTAAGAATGATAATCATTCCCCAACGGAGTTGTCAATTTGTTTTGGTAAGTTTTAGTGTCTATGGATAAACGCCTAAACCCCTAGACTAGTAGCTAAGTCTAGAACAATAGTGCAAAGCATTCTCTACTTTTTCTATAACCAACAGATTAAATAATACAGTAAAGAAGCCTACCTGAAGCTTTCGCTTACTCCTTATCTCCCTTGACCAATTCTGTCACTCCTTTCTATACTTAATCCACTTGAAAACTACCTACACATAGGCAGAAGAAAAAAACCGATCAAAGCATATGATAATGATCTATTGATTAAACATAAAATGGAATCAAGTGCATAATACACATATGAAAGCATCAATAAACAATATAAACATATGGAAAAAGCTTGAACACTTTATTGGTAAAAGGAAGAGTTACAATCCAATTTGCTTGATTCAGTGCCACTCCTCCAGTTCAATCCCATCCTCTCCTCATAACAAGAAATACATTTTGACAACATTACAATACTTGAAACCAACTCAAGTCTCATACTAACAACATCTCCCTATAATTCAATGATTTCCAGCCCCTGATCACTTAGATGAGTGGTCTTTTTATAGGTGAATGAAGGAAATTATGTAATAAATGGTGACAATGAATGCCCTCCCAAACTTAGGATTTAGTTCTGTGGAGGAAGGGATAAAGGGATTGATGTTCCTTAACTTCCTCCCTCATCCAATTTCGAACCCAAAGGAGTGGATAACCTTGGGAAACTTCTAGAAGCATCCTATGGATAAGAATATTCCAAACCCCAATGCATATTTCACTCAAATTCACCCAGCGCAAGCCAAAGAGGGCTCAAGTGCGCTGCAATGCACCCTGGCAGTATACTGGATGCACTACAATGCACCCTGATAAAGGCCTGCCTGCGCTGAACTTCTTAGAGGTAGTTTTTGGATGATTTCAATCATGGAATCCCTTGGGAAGGAGGCATTCTGACGGTTGACTTCATTAGGGAATGTAACAACTAAATTAGGGTTTGATGGGCCCTAAAAGTACTGATCTTTAAGTCAAGGTTGATGTGCCCAAATGGATCTGTAATAGTTAAATTTTAGTTGCCTATGTATAATGGTGAAGTGAATACAAAGAAGATTGATAATTATATTCGTCGGTTGGAGGTATATTGTAGGATTCAAAACCTTCAAGAGGATTACATAAAGATTTAGTTAGCTTCCTTGAGAGTGGAGGGTGCAACACTAGTATGGTGGGAATCAAAGACCCAAGCAAAGATTAAAAAACATGGTAAGATCTCAATTTCTTGGAATGATTTCATTGTTGCAATTAAAAGAAAATTCTACCCTCTAGATTATATGCATAAATCCATCATGAATTGGTAGAACTTTAGATAGCTTAAAGGTAAAAATGTGTAGGATTACACCCAAAAATTCAGAAAAAGGTCTTTGATGTTAGGTGTAGATTTTCAATCACGGGATGCATTGTTGAAGTACATAGGGGGTTTACACAGTTGCCTTAGACATACTATCTTAATGTTTAAACCCAATAATCTAGATGATGTGTGTTTGCAAGCCACTCATCTTGAGGCAAGAGGGAGAAACACCCCAAAAGAAGGTAGTAAAAAGCCACTTAATGGTAAAGAGAAAGAAAAGGGTTTCAAGGGAAAGAAAAATACATCCATTAAAAAGGAAGGAGAGAAAACAATTTGTAAACATTGTTCTAGAGAGGGTCGCGATGAAGCTCATTGTTGGAAGCTTCATCTCAAAATGAAACTTAGAAATTCAAAAACAAAGGAAAAGAAAAGACAACTGCAATCACTCAAGAATAGGATTTGAGATGTGAATCAGGTGATGAAACAAAAATAACAACAATGGGGTTTCAAGGAAAGGAATCCATTGCCATCACTAGTTCTTCAAACTCACATAATGAAACTCCAAATGAAAAGAGGAGAATATAATTGTTTCACATAAGGGTGATATCGAAACATAACAAGATTGATACAATGTTTGATAGTAGCTCTCAAGCCAATCTTATCTCAGAAACCATTCCACATCATAAATTGTATCCACTTGGATGGGTGTGTGACAATGTGTAATCGTAGGTTACGAGAAAGTGTAAACTAAAATTCACAATCACTGCAAAATTCATATATGAAGTGGAGCTTGACGTTGTGCGTTGGATATCTATGGCATCGTTTTGGGAAGCCCATACCTTTACAACAGAAAATCTATTTTCCATCGACATGAAAAAAAATATTACATATTAAAAAATGGAGTAGAATATATTGTGAGAGCTCACAACAAGAAAAAAAATCTTTCGCTTATTAATGCAGGGCAGATGAAAAGACTCGTGAATTCGAGCAAGAATTTTATGCTTCTCATGATCAAACCCAAGAATGATATTCATTGTCAAGTGTTTGATGGTTGCAATTCAAATTTGAAAACTGATTTGGTTGACGTTGTTAACCAATATGATGAAATGTTTCATGAATCAAAGGGATTAATTCCCAAGAGGGGAATCCAACCTGAGTTACAGTTGCAGCCAAAGTTTCTTCTTCCTAACATTGTCATGTACAAGATGTCAGTTATGGAAAGCGCAAAAATTAAGACTTAAATCCATGGATTGTTGAATAAAAGGATCATTCAGCCTACTCCTTTACTGTGTGGTACACCTCTTGTTTTAGCACCCAACAAGAATGATAATCATTTCCTTGAATGGGATTTAAGAAGTGGTTTTCATCAAAGTAGAGTTGTTGAAGGAGATATATGGAAGATGACATTCAAAACTAGGCAAGGTTTGTTTGAATGGCTTGTTATGCTTTTCGGTATTTTCCATGCTCCCACTACTTTTACGCATATGAAGAAAGATGTGTTGAAGCCATTTATATACATCATAGTCTACTTGGATGACATTTTCATTTTCAGAAAATTGCATTATGAACATGTCATGTATGAGAAAAAAATACTTGATGGCATATGTCAAGAACATTGTTTCTGAAGATGTCAAAATATATGTTGGATAAAACTTCTTTGATCTACTTGAGCTATGAAATTGGTTCTTCCAAGCATGTTCGGGTTCCCAAAGGACTTTTGGCTGTCTTCATTGGATGGGGAGAAGGTGAGATGAAGTTAGACCTCTCCAAGATTGAAGCCATAACATATGGTAGTGGTGTTCACTTCATTCTAGTAGACAAGAGTGAAGGAATCATACATCTCCATGTAGTCGCAGATGCCTTTTCTCTGCTCGTAATTTATGCAAGCAAGCTCAATATAGTCATTTGGATAAGAGGTTTTTGAGAGTAGCCCAATGTTGGAGGAGAAATTTTGTTAATTTTTCTTCTATTGTAGTTCATTTGCATTCCTTGGCAGTTGCGCAAAAGGTGGGGAGGCAAACAACGAGAAGCATCTGATGATTTAAAGCAAAATATCAGTAGCACTCCAATACTTGCACTTCCATAAATTATCATTTTTTTTACAATCCGAGGAAGATCTTAGCACTGCAAACTAATATTCTAAATCAGATCACTTATTAGTATGTAGATAGCATACACACACCTTATATGTATTCTATTAATACCAACAAGAAATTACCAAGAAATCAATATTTTAGTAGGTAGGATAATAACTAATCATAACATAAAATGGTTGGGGAGTGGGTGTTAAAAATAGCTCCGTTATAGTTTATCATATATATCTTATATATTGTTAATATTTGGCTATGACTTAGTAAATGAACTATTGTTCATTTCATTTTCCAAATTTTTTTTTCCCTTACTCACCAATGTATTAAAAGTGCTAAGGGAGGTTGGTGGTACATTGTCAATCCCCATAGAATTCACCCACTTTCTTGGTCTTAAAATGGAGCACAATAGTATCTGGAAACTAAAATACCAACTAGTAACCATAAGGGAATTAATAAGATTTTGTATCGAGAGCTCTATGAACTCTTTTGCAAGAACATTTACCAATTGAACTAATCCTTACTACTACTAGCTCTTAACTAAGCCTTTGACATTTTATTATTAAAAACATTGAAATAAAAAACATGTATACTTAGTGGTTGATATATTCCAATTTATCAAATAACTTAACAATCACAATATCAATTAGTTAATAAGAGAAAATTTTATCAATGGCACGAAGACAAATAATATTGAAGTAGCTTATTTATATGGTGTGCATGGGAATTTTTTTATACCTCAATGCATTTTGTTTTTCCATTTAGTCCAATAGGTTCCTTTCTTAAAAAAACATATCAAGCACTAACATTTATTAATGAATTCTAAATATAAAATTCTCCAAAGTGGAATGATATTTTTTTATATTGGAATTGTAGTCCACTAGTTTCACCTATTAGAATTAGTGAAGGAACTTCAATAAATTTAATATATCAATTAAAATTACACAAGTGACAACATATAAAGAGAAAGAAATAAATTGAGGTTGGTTATTATCATATTTGCATTGAAATTATATATTTGTTTGTTGGTTAAGTCGGGAGAAAGAAATCTACTTTCACTATGGAAAAGGGGCAAACAAGAGTTTTTTTTTTTTGCAAAGAAATTCCAAATACATTATCAAATTATTTTAGTGGTTGTCATTTATTAATATAATTATGAAATTTAGGAATGGAAATGGAATCCAAGTGAGAGACCATGAAATTAACAAACCTTGGACTTTGTGTGATATCTCTGCCTTATACCCTAATTTACTTAGGAGTTTCTCCTATGATATGGTGAAGCATGTATCCCAACATAGACTAAGTTAAATTAACACCCAATTTTTCACTGGTGTAGATATTATATCTTGTACCAAATGGAAGTAGTCCATAGTCATGGCCCTCCATATCAATATTTTCTTCAATAAATATCTTAGGCTTGAAGGTAAATTATCTTTTCCATATAGTTAGGTATTTGAAAGCAACTTTCATATTTACATGTATATTAGATCCTTTAGATATATTATGACAACCAATTATTAATATTTTATTATTTTCTATGAAAATCATTAGAGAAGTGGGTGGACATGCAAATGGCCTTTTTTGTGATATATTAATGAATTATAGATGATGAAAATCAATGCCACTCACCATTTTATCTAATTTGTCTTGTGATAAAAATATAAACATACCATTCCATAGGTGAAGATATTAATAAGATCCCCTAAAAGAACTATTAATGAAGATGATCCCAAATAATAAGCGCAACGCCCTTTTTCAAAAGTATCTTCATCCCAACATGATCTCTCACACTACTATGTGATATTCCATATATTTATTTTATTGATGCTTATGGATCTTATGTCACCCAAAACTTAATACATTCTCCTAACAATATTTCCACTCCTTACATATAAATCTTAATATTAAATTTGCATTAACCTTTTCCATAATAGTAATGGATATAAAAAATGCAACCAGAAAAATTCTAATTCTTCTAAATGAGAAACAATTGTAACTCTAACACCCTTTATATATTTTGCACAATAAAGAATTATTTTGTTTCAAACTCTTTTTCAAGTGGCCTAAATGTATTTACTTATGGTTGTTAAATAATTTGTGCGTATTATCTTAATATTAAATATGAATTAACCCTTTCCATAATAGTAATGGATATAAAAAATGCAATCCAAAAAAATATAATTCTTCTAAATGAGAAGCAATTGTAACTCGAACAATCTTTATATATTTTCCACGATCAAAAGTTGTTTTGTTTCAAATTATTTTTCAAGTTGTCTAAATCTATTTTCCTATAGTTGTTCAATAATTTGTGCATTACACACTAGTTTCCCATACCCCTTTGGATTTCCTATTCTTACTACTCGCTTAATTGATTCGGTAGAGCGGAGCCCAAACCAAGGGGAAAAAATGGAGAGTAGTGTGGAGATTGTTAGGATCCACAGTAACTCTTGTCCCTCCTCATCACGTCACTACTAGAAAGGCTACAAGATTTACTCTCATCATCCATGGTCTGTAGAGTATGGAACAAAGTGGTCATGCAAAAATACCAAAATCTTAGGTTCCATGCACTCCTTCTTTATCTCATTTTCTCTCTTCAAACACGTCAAGCACTTAAATATTTTTAAATGTATGGATCACTTGCAATACCAAAAGTTCAGGTCCCATGCACTCCTTCCTTCTCCCGTTTTTTCTCTTCAAACATGTCAAGCACTTAAATATTTTTAAATTTATGGATCAATTGCAATACCAAAAGCTCAGGTCCCATGCACTCCTTCCTTCTCCCATTTTCTCTCTTCAAACATGTCAAGCACTTACATATTTTTAAATGTATGAATCAATTGCAGGACCAAGATATCCAGTTGGCCTCCAAATCCCTTAAGAACCTAGTTTTGGAACCCTGACCAACCACAAGAATGTATTTAAAATCTAGGGTTTATAGGGTTTGTGAATAAATGTACTCTGTTGAAGTATGTTTCCACTTCCATATCCAATTTGTAGGATTTAGGTATTAAGGCCTTTACTAGGGTTTGTAGAAGCTTAGCCCTATTTATATCGAGAAAATCCTCAAATTTTCCTACTTGTTCTCCTTCTTAGACCTTGAATACACTTTTGTAGTCTTGTACGAAGCTCCTCAACACATATGCTCCTTAATACTTCTGAATTACCCTCTAATGGTAGCAATTTCCACTGGAATTTTGTCATGTCCCTTTATATTTGCTTCTTGAATTCTCAACGAAAGTGCGGTATTCCACATTTAGCACAGTCGTTGCCTTTTAAGCAGATAATGTAACATTGGGACTATTAATAATACCACCAATGAAAAACACTATGCTTATGTTGTAGTAATGGTGTTTTGTAACACATGTAGGAAACACCATTCATTGCATAACGTTGTTTGCCATTGATGATGGGGCTTGAGTTTGAGAGGATTATTATTCAAGTAATGTTGATTTTCCTGTAGTGGAAAGATCCTTGTGGATTGGGACAAGTTGCACTGGATGTCAAGTCCCATCTGTACAATAATAACCATTCAAATTTTTAGGACTTGATTATATAGGATAGGTACAAACTCCTATATATTTTAAAATTCAACTTTGTTTAGTTGAGATTCTTTGGGGCTTCCTCCTTCTCGAACCTAACCTAAATAATACAGTCTATAACATGCTTCGGGAGACTTGAACTTGGATAGATGAGATGGAAAGACATAATCCCAACTGCTCAAACCAAACAACCATTAACCATTCTTTAAAATTTATTTTTATTATCTATCCCCAATTTCCATGATGATATTTTATCTATATTTTTTTGTAATCATAAAACATTATCAATCATACAAATATACATTCATCTATCTATCTATCTGTAAAATCTATAAGATTATCTCATACATAAATTTTGCTAAAACCAAAGTAAGCAGGGAAAGAACCAAACCTGATGTTTCTAGCTTGGTTCATAGACCAATCAATCACAGTTGTTGGACTCCCTGGAATTGGTCTAGAAACCTACTTCTAGGAATTGTTGTAGCAGAAAATTCCATCATTAAAAATAATAGGACTTTTGAAATGGGTAGATGTAACAATGTAATAGTCTTGAGGTGGCTAATCTGCAGTGACCATAATAGAGTAGGACTGGCCAACATGATTGTCAAGAGAATCATAGACATTTTTCGCGGTGTGAGATCCTTATACCTCCATAAGATTCAATTTGTGACCTTGAATCCTGAAGTTCAAACATGATGACAATCCCAAATTTGAAATTCAGAGGCGGTATATTTTCCCTACATATTAATAGATGGGTTATTTTAGATACATCTCAAGAGAAGAAGCAATGGATTCAACAATCCATCAGATAAAACCAAATTAAACTGGATCTTGTGAATAGTTGAAAGGCTAGAAGCACTTGTACTAAATCTACCAAATTGCCTTATGATAGAGATTATCGATAAGTACCTTGTTCCACTATAATTGCTATTTCATTTGGCAACCCACAACCATGAATGTTACATTTTGTATATTCATTTGAATTAACAACATTTTGCAAGCATGTAAATATATATGTAGAAATATGTATACACACATAATATTCATAAAATAATTGAGATAACATCAACAATAAGAAGAGTACATTGATTTTGTGAGGTCCATGAAGTTTCTTTCCTTACCATGAACTTCAAGCCCACCGGACTAAATTTGTGACCCAAGCAACTAGGAACAACCTTTCTAACATCCTAGCCCTAGGGAACCTCCAAAAATTCCCTTACCCTCTATGCCCAAGCCCTAATTACCACGCATAGTGTTTTCAAATCCAGTGCTTAAATCATCAAGTTCCTATCACCTCTCTTAGCCTCCTTAGAGAACCCTTAGTATCCAAACTATTTCAACTTTATTCCTCTCCTCTCTACCCAAAACTTCAACAAAACCTAATATGACAAAATGACTAGAGTTCCTTCTCGCCACCCTCTCCTTCCAAGAATTATTCCCTCTTGTTCCCCAAAATATCTATTACCCATTAATGGTTTGTATAAATAATAGGGGAATTCACTATTCCCTTGTGCAAATCCCAAGTAATCAATCGCCTGCCCCAATGCCCAACATGTACGCTCAACTAGTATACAATTAATAATTACAATGTGCCTTTTCCTCCACTTTAGTTTGGAAATTCAAATCCCATGCATGTCTGGGCTATTTTTAGTTGATTGACAAGTTTAATTGAGATGTCATTGAGTTAAAAAAAATTCTACTACTCAATTGACCTTTAGGCGATTCAAATAGTTGCTTGAGCTTAGTTAACTGAGTCAAACTAAAAATAATTGAATTAGATTGCTAAATTTTAGCAACGCTACATGCACAACTCTACTTCTAGCATATAACTAGAATTTACTGAGTAAACAAGTAGACAAGGCCATTCCATACAAGTTAACATCCATCCAAGCCATCTTGCTGATTTGGAAAATCTAATTACTAAATTTGACAAAGGAACAAGTCAAATTTAGCCTTTCTTGCTACATTTTATAACACTCCCTCTTAGTAAGAAAGGGATTTTGAACCACCCATATCCTGCACCTATGGAATTTGAATTTTCCTCTTAACAATGCCTTTTTTGATATATTTGTATCCTGCTTCTCAAATGGAATGTAATGTAGCATCATAATTCTCCTATGCACATAATTCCACAAGTGATGATACCTTATATCAATGTGCTTGGACCTATCATGAAATACTAGATTCTCAAAGAGTTTGATACAACTCTGATTATCACAATAAATCATTGTCAAATCCATCTACTGACTGAAAAGACACACAAGTATTTTCCTCATCCATATGGCCTCACATGTTTCTTGACTTGTAGCCATGTATTCAGCCTTTGTTGAGTTGAGTGCCACATACCCATGTTTCCTACTATACCAGGAAATAGTTGCAGACCCAACGCTGAAGATAGCACCCGAAGTACTTTTCTTGTCTCATGGACTCCCTACCCAATTTGCATCAATGAAGCCTTGGATCTTCTCTCCCTTTGTCCTCCTTTACCATACCCCATACTCAGTTGTGCCTCTGAGGTACCTCAACACATGCTTTGTTTCCTTCTAATGAAGCTTGGTAGGCTTCACCATGGCTTGACTCAACTGATTAGTTGCATAACATATGTCGGGCCTTGTGTTGACCAAATACATCAAGGATCCTAAAAGCTATCTATAAATGGTATCATCTACTGCCTCTCCTAATACAACACTCTCCTTCCTCCATTTTTAGCTAGAGGTGTGTCCTAGACTTGTTGTTCTCCATGTAAAATCTTTGAAGTATTCAGAGGTATACTTCCCCTGACTCACAAACATCTCACCATCACCCTGTCTTACTTCGAGCCCAAGGAAGTAATGTTTGATGATAAGGATATAGTAAGTACACTCCTTTGCATTACTCCTTTTCATTAAGCCTTACTCTGTATTTTTCCTATACCCTCACTGCTTGTCAGATTTGGCTTCCTATTGCTAGTAAAAGTCTTGTGCCCTCGCTAAGAGGTTTGACGATTTTCAGTCCCTGCAATTGACCCTGCATAGAAATTATGTAACTTGAATGTATTTTTTTCCATTTCAGTTTAAATATAACAGATTAGTTGCTAGGGAAAGTTACTATGCACCTATTTCATCATAAATTTATGTAATATTTCCATCTAAAGTGAGAAAAAATTACAATAAAAAACAGAATAATAGCAAATTATCAAACTCATTAAAACCTTGATAGTAAGGCTGATACAACCCTATAACAACAGTAAATGTCTTTATCCTACTATCTAGGGAAAAATAAGGAGGTAAGGCGCCTAGGTCAAGTAGGGCTAGATTTGAGTACTTTAGGGTTTGATAGTAGTTAAGGGTTTTTCTATGGCTTAGGGTCAAACCATAGATAAACCATTACCTAGGATAAGACTTAGGGTTTTGTGAAAATGATAAAAATTATGCTAAGACTAGTGCCTTACTCTAATATAGGGTTAGGGAAAATCGAGTCGCAACCCTAGGGCTAGGGTTTGAGGTTACTCAAGGAAGGAGAGTTAAGTCTAGCAAGCACAACTCCAAAAAAAAAATGGTTATCATAGATTAGGTTTTTATAAGGATGAGGTCTCAAACTAGGGCATCACTCAACTAAGTTTTCCAAACTAGGATTTAGCCTTGATAGACTATTAGGTCTCCAATACTACATCTTACCTTCGACTCTCAACCCTTAGGTATTATTGTACTTCATTTACTTTGTATTTGGGGAAATGTATCATTGTTGGGACAGGGTCCCCTAGGGTCATTTTAGGGGTTAAAAGCCCAAGTTTTGGGGCAGAAAGACAAGTTTTTGTATAAAAAGTATAAAGCCTCTGCATTTGGTGGTCATGGAGCGTGAAGATGTAAAGTGTCATAAAGGGTTTCCGCCCTTTTTTTATGTATGTGATGTTGGCTTTAAGAGATTGGATTTGTATTAAAAGGGAAGTCTTAGAAGAGTCTAAGGAGATTAGACTTGGTAATTGATGTTGATGTAATGGGTTAGTAGGAGCTAAAGGCAAAGAGTCTTAGGATAGGAAAGAGGCTCTGCAGCTGTGTGTGCAGAGGCCTAGGGTAGAAGTCCACAGCTAAGTGCACAAACCCCTATAGCTGTGTGTGCAGTATAGTTAGAGTCCGTAAATAAGATCTGAAGCATTAATAAAGAGGATTATTTTGGAACTGCATGTGTTAATCTATTTACTTCTGTTATGAATGCATGCAAATATTTTATGAAGATTATTGGGTTTATGATTTAATGTTATATTGATGTGTAAATCTATATGTTTTACTTTGTTATATGAACACAAGTAATAATATATGTTTACATGAAGAATATCTTAATGCATGTTGAAGTTATCATATAATTAAGACGATTGGGGTAAATACAAAGGTGAGAATAATGACAGAAGTGCATAAGTAGATTAAGCACTTATTTAGGGTCTGCAAAGGATGATTGCAGACCTTCATGAAGGTTTCGAAGCAAAATAATATAAGTATATTGATAAGTCCTAAAAGGCTTATTGATCCATGTGAAGACGGGCTTAGGATATAAAACGAAATCACTACCATCTCTAGGTGTGAAAACTTGGTTCCTTTATCCCCCCATACTACTTCAGGTGAGACTTCAGTCTACACTTCGCGGATTGATGTTGAAAGGGCCAGTAGTGTGGGGATTTTCTTGGCTAATTAATGTTGAACTTGGGTCAAGGCCCACTAAGCCAACAAATGGTTCCATTTCCAGGACTGGGATTTACATAAAGAGGTGTGATGTCGCATCACTCGAATCTGACTAGGTTAGTTGGATAGAAATATCCACGAATTCATGGTGCAAGAAAAAAAAATCTGCGACTGATGAAAGAACAGTGGTTGGACAGATATCTATACATTGAGATACACAAAATATTATTTTGTTCGTTCCCGATTTAATTATATGAGTGGATCACTAAATTGGTAGATGACCAAGGAAGGTGGAGGCTTAATGGTCTGATAGTTTGGACCATGGAGTTAGTGTGGAAATTGGAAGCCTTAGAAGATAAGATCGCATGTGCTGTTGATCACTGGCTCGATCGTATCATAGGAGGATTCGTGATAGAGTTCGTGGTCAATACTTCAGTCAGCTACAACGAAGCAGAGTGCCACTTCTTCAAGGGACCACGAGGTAAGTATTTAAGGTCCTTAAATACTTGGATTAAGATGCTCTTATGTGAAAAGAAGGTTATGCAATTACCTTGATATTTGGAGCTACGTGAAGTGGAAATATTATCAAGGATAGAGGGAAAATAGGCCCTGAATATAGCCTGCTGATTGGACCTCCTCTGAGTGATGACAAGGAAGCAACACAAGATTCTTCGTAGAGTGTTGTTCAATTGATAAGACAAAGGTTCATGTGAATAGCTCATCCACACACACCTCCTCCATCTTCATCTCCTCCACATACACCTTTTCCCACACTACCACCACCTCCACCACAGTTCAATATGGCAAATGTAGTAAAGTTTCTTGTTTTCAAGGGTTCAAGAATAGAGGATCCAGACTAGTTTTGGTCCATCGCGAAGGCCATATGGGAGGTGTTACACAGTATTTTGTCACCGTCCCTATTACCCTTTCTCCCGTACATTGGAGGACCTATTCCGGGACCTGTGAGAAGTGACATAACCTGAAAACACCTACATTGTATCCCCTTGAGTATGTACTTCATATGCTCTGAAGACACCTTCTGCAAAATACCCATAAATGTAGCCCTTTTTCCATTAGTGCCATTCCACAGTGTGTCACTCACGCCAATGTGGGAAATCCTCCAAAGAGGGCGCGCCAGCTGGCGCTCTGTGTCAGAGTCGCACTAGCGCCAACCCAGTTGGGTAAATTTTTTAACAAACAAACTTCCGAAGGTTCCTTCTAACCTATCCATGAACTGATTCCAGTTTGAGTTAGTTCAGTTGGACTTCGTATCTCCCAAGGAGGGAAGTAGTTCTCCACCTCTCATGGAAGCTTCCTAATGATAGGGACAATCCCATGAATCTGGTGGATGGTCTTATCTACTCCTCCTCTCTCTATATAAGCTTGTTCTTTTCCCTTTGACAAGCTAGTTAGTAATTCTACTTTTCAAGCTCCCAAATCTAAGTCCCAAAGTCTGAGAATTGCTAAGCTCATGTTACAAGAGGCCTTGTTCATCCCTATAAGGCTATATCTTTAGGGAGGAGATCCATGTCCAAGTAATCAAGGAGAGAGAGGCTTGTTCCCCATCCCCTACAAGCTTTGCAAGGAATGTGTTACTGATCACCCAGCCAAAGGAGGATTTGATGTTAGAACTTGGTTGTATTCTCTTTTGTTTATCAATAATAATAGACGACTATCATTATGGTTCCACTCATGTGTCTTTATAATGATGTTTGAGTTGTATCCTTTCCGACTAATACATAGTTGCATTTCTTGGATTTTATGCTTGTATTTGTCTTGTTCTTTGCATGTGCAGGTGTCTGTTCACGAGGATCGTGAGGATTGTGACTAGCTGAAGCGAAAGAACGGAAGCGATGACTCTTCTATGAATACTAGCATTGGATTCGAGGTAGGCTCTCATCACTGGCCTTTACCTTACAATTAGGAACCTGCGTGTTAGCGTTGTTTGATTGTTGCTAGACCCCATTTAGGCTAGTGGGATCGCCTCTGTCCACAGAGGGGATTTACCTGTACAACAATTTGGCAACTCCGCTGGGGAGTTGGCTTTTGCCTTGTTTGTTTATCTTGTCTTGTTGTTTGATTTGTAAACTTTAGAAAGAGCCTGAATTCTGGCCAGATAGCCTTTGAAACGCTATTGCTTTGCATTAGCGAAGTAGATCAAGGCTACTTCAGTCCATCTCCGGTTTGGTTTGCAAACTGAATGACTTGGAACTTGCCTTGTTCCTTGGTTATTTCCTTGGTTTCTCCCGCTTGTTTAGCTTTCTGGGTTGAATTCCTGTGTTTTTTTTGCCTCTTGGAGTACTTAGGTGTTGCTGGTTTTGGCCTTGGCTCTTTTTTTTTTATTTTTCCATAGAAAACTCGACTGGCGCTAGTTTATAGCGTGACAGTCGCGCCAGTTGGCGCAAGTTGCACATTGACAACCCGCGCCAATTCCTGAAAGGCGCTTGTTGCAGCCTGACAGTCGCGCCAGGCCTGTAAACTTTTGAAATTTGCTTGGCTATGAACTTTTTGATCTTTGGTTTTGTCTTGAGTACTTTTATTAGGCTACTTGAGTGTGTTGGAGTGTGATTTGACTGGTTTTGATCGCTACCCTTTGGGTGTTTTCTTTTTTCTACCGATTTCGTATATCTAGCCCTAGGGCATCTAGTGGCCTTGTGAATCGAGCCTTCCTAAGGTGTTTTGATCTTTTTGTGGTCCAGTCGACTCTTGTTCGCTCCCTTGCACTTGTTTGGTAGTTTTGAATCATTTTGTTGCATTATTTGGGTGATTTGCTTCGTCTTCACTTGAATTCTACTTTGTCTCACTTTGAGCCTAGATCACATGGCTCATTGTTCTCTTTGGGATCTTTTTGGTTCTTTAGATGTTTGATTTGCTGATTCGAGGAACTGAACGTGTGTGTATTGGATAGAATTTGTTTGTGTTATTTCTCAAAAGTTCTTTAGTGCATTTTGCCATTATCGAAAAGAAAAATCTCTTTTTCTTTGAATCAGTTAATGAAAGTTAGGACTTTTCATTTCGATTAGTGATTTAGCGATCTTAAAGAAAATTTTATTGATTTGCATTAGTTGCATTAGAGAAACTCTTTGTTGTTTGTGATCATTTTGTTTGCATGAAAGCTCTTTAACTCTCTTGTAATTAGCATTCATCAAATGGAATGACATGTTTTGGCATATAGATTGCATTTAGGGATTTTGAGAGATCACATACGGTAGGACTTGAAAACCAAAACTTAACTCAAGATCAACTTTAAAATAAATCGAATGAACCTAAAAACGCATTGGAGCATAACGCTCACATTCTAGAGGTCTAGGCTAGAGATGTGCCCCGACGTCGTTAAACCTAGTCACTTTTGTTTTCACTTAAGGTTGGGTGATTCCTCCTTGTGTGACTCAACTGTGGTCTAGTACAGACTTGTGCTCCCACGTACCATCGCGTATATATGGGGAGACTCCACTAGGTTATCATCCTTGATCCACAAGAAGCCATGTCTTCCGCCTTACAGCCTGTAATGCACCGAACACAACATTCAGGAAGATTGACTACCATACGGAAAGTCCTTGGCTTTCATATGATTGCTAAGGTGTATATGCAGTTTTACAGATTGTCTGGTAAACCCCTTGCCTAGTTTCTCCAGAGTAGTCACTTTTTGATCCTTTTTGAACTCCTTAAAAGAAAAGGCTCACTTGAGTGTTTGTCACTTCGGGCTCACTAAATATTCGAAGGCGACTAGAGTCATCTTTTGTCCTTTTCTCGACTCTTAAAACATGAAAAGGTCAAGTTGTGTCCTAATGTCTTAAAATTTATTCGACCACGATTACATTTACCTGTTAGATCTTGTTTGTGTTAGTTTTGAGTAGGGTCTTTCTCTGTTAGCTTGTCTAGGATATTTTGAATTTGATCATCCTCACAGATCCATCGATCCCGTCTCCCATCCCTAGTGATGAAGGGTCTCCTTCTTCTGTTTCTCCTGAGACACCGGTTTGTGGTGACACTTTCCTTGTTATTCCAAGTGTCCAACCGTTGAACTCTCGTGCTCCAGAGGATGAGCTTCACGATCTGTTTTGGAACCCTGTTTGGGAACCTTACGAAGAGCATTATCCCTCTACTCCTACTAGTGTTTCAACCCCGATGGCTTCCTCTGATATGGAAGACACATCTCCTGTAGCAAGTGCAACACCTGTTGTGTCAAGTATTGAGACTCCTATTCCGGCCACATCCCCGATCATATCTACGCCCTACACTGTTACCCCTCTCGGTATTACAGTGCCCGCGTGCTATAGATCTCCGAGGGATGCCATGGGCTTTGGGAATTCCTCTTTTGGTAACATGTGGGATCATAACATCGTTCCCACTACGGGATCTTTTGTTTCCCAAGTTCACAATACCGTTGTCACGTCAGTTTCGACCAATCCGACCGTTTATGTCGCATCTTCAACTCTAGTTGCTAGTGCCGTTACGACATCTTCCATCGTAACTACTGTTGCTGGCCCGTCCCGTGGTCCAGTACATAGTGGTCAGTCGGCATATGCAGCCAGAGTTGTTCATCCTGTAAGCAATGCCCCGCCTTCTTCTGGTGCCATTCCAGCAAGGGGGGCATATTCTCAATATTTGCAAACTATCCAAAATCCAAGTGCACAAGGCCCTTATTATGACCCTATTGGTCATCATTTGTATACCTCCTTGCCAGCTCAACCCGTTGTTGAGGCTTCCATTCCGTTGAATGTCGCTTGGGGTACCACTGGTTATGGTGGTGGCCAATTTTGTCTAGATCAAGGGCAGCCGTCCCAGGGACCATTATACCAAGGTCAGCCATCCTACATGTAGCCTAATCATGGGCAGCAGTATTATGGCCAAACCTATCCAGGGCAACCTAGAGGCTCACAAGGACAACCCTCCCAGGGACAACCTTTGGCCTATGGTGGTCTGTCTTTTACCTATCTTGGGCAACCTTCTGGAAACCCCGGACAACCTTATGCTCAACAAGGACAACTTGGAGTCCAGCAGGGATACCCTACGGGAATCCGGGACAACCTTACGCACAACAAGGACAACTTGGAACCCAGCAAGGATACCCTTCTGGGCACGGTGGTCAGCCTTACATGCAGCAAGGCCATCCTGCTGCTTATCCTAGTCAGCCATCCGGTCTGCAAGGACAACCCTCGGTTGCACAAGGACAACCGAACACCCAGCAAGCTCAACGATCTGGGCAAGTAGGTCTGTCCCAGATTCAACTAGGACAACCCGCTGGCTAGATGGCCCAACCTCAGTCTTCCCAATGACATCTCTCTGGACTTGCTCAACCGGGCATGCAGATGGTTCCTACTTCTCAAGCTGAACCCGGTTATCAGCCCCAGACTCAAACTGGTCTCCAATCACAAGGTGGGTTTCAATCCCAACCTTCTTACCAAACGCAGCCTGGTTCCCAGACTAAATATGGAGCCCAACAACTGTATGGATACCAGCAACCCCAGGGGAAAACTCAGTTTGCACCGTATCAAAATTATCAACAGCCTAAGGCTACTCCGTATCAAAATTACCAGCAACCCAATGTTGCTCCTGCAGGTCAGTATGGTAACCAATGGGGCGCTGGGTGGCAGATCCAGAATCAACCGTCCGGTTATGGATATAACCCTTATGGACCTAGCCCATCCAGACAAGGTCAATGGGGGCAACCAGCAACTGGATGGAACTCTGGCCCTACCTCATATCCGCAACCACAGATGTCCTTCAACCCGCAGCTACCATTCTTAGCAACGTTGGAACTGCCCGATGTATCGAAGTTAACCAATGATCCTATCTTGCATAATCCACAATGGCCACCAGTTCCAACCAAGATACCCAACGATTGTCCCAAGTTTGATGGCAAAGATGGAGAGGATCCTCAAGCCCGTGTAATGACTTATCACCTTTGGTGTTCGTTTAATTCATGGCTTGACGATTCAGTTCAGCTTCGCCTATTCCAAAGGAATCTCATCGGCTCCGCTGCTAAATGGTACATTGAATTGACCCGTGTGTCTTTTCAAGATTTCAATTCATTGGCAATGGCATTCCTCACTCATTTTCAGTTACCCATTCGGTACGAGACAGGAATGCATCTCCTTACGTCTCTTAAGCAGGACACGGCTATGCACATCTCTGATCATATACATGAATGGAGAAGGCGTCGTCAGTTGATCAAGTTCTGGATTCCTAATCAACTCCTCACCGATTGGTTCACAACTTCCTTTTTCCCTAAGATCGCACAGGACATTGCTATGGGAGCCTGCGTGACTGAAGAGCAAGCTATCGCGCGTGCTCAGTACCTTGACTTAGTTTATTCTCAGTCATGTACTTTATATGAGTATTTGCCTGATGCCCCGAGATGTGGTACATCCAAAGCTCCACCAAAGCCATTTGTTGATGGGGTTATTGGCTCTGTAAATCCATCGTCGAAAAAATCAGCCTCGAACCCTGGGAAGCAAAAATCGAATGCTTCTAACAAAAAGACTTCTCAGGGTGGTTCTAATTCTGGAAGTACTTCCGAGGTTAACGCCATCTAGTCCACCACGACGAACAAGGCCTTGAAAGGAAAGAAAAAGGGAAATCAAAGAATAAGTCTGAGCAACCCAAACAGGATTCCTCCAAACCTCCACCCGAGGAAGGAGCCAAGCGTAAACCAAAGTATCCTTGTCTCATCTGTGATGAGGATCACTATACCAAAGACTGCCCAAGGTGTTCCGAGGTTAGTCGTTTGTTGAAAGGCGCTCCTGGGATTCCCGCGGTTCTGAAAGAACCTTTCCCCTCTCAACAAACTCAAATGGTGGCTAATCCATCTTCATCTTCATCTCCCTTCGGTTCCCAAGTGTTCATGACTGGAACCATTCCCATTCATGTAACGACTCGAACAAAGGAATATATGTCATCCGCTGGGAAGGAGCCTAAGGTCCCCTCAAGTGCTCCTCCGTCCAGTTCTGGTCCGCTCCACATTGAGAGACCTAGTATTGAGATGACAATCCGACCCCCTCCCAAAGGAGTACTCCGGAGATCATCTTACAACCCAAATGTTCGTGCTGCCCAACACTATAGCATCGTTGAGGACTTAGCGCAGGCTTCATCGGCTATGTCCACTTTAGAAGTTCTCCAGAGCTGCCCCCCTCAGAGGAAGTCCCTGCTATTGGCCATCGGTGGCATCGACCCGGCCGATTCGGATTTGATCACCTTTGATCTCGAGAGCCATGTCCCAAGGCTGCCTCATCAAATCGCCTTCCTCATACAAGTCATCATCAATTTGAAAACGATCCATCGTACGGTTATTGATGAAGGCGCGTCAACTTGCATCATGTGTATTGCTTGTTGGAAAGCGATCGGGTCTCCCACTTTGAGCTAGTCTCCCACGACACTGGAAGCCTTCGATGGGAGAGAATCTCGTTCCTATGGTATCCTTCAAAAATTGCCGATTACTTTAGAAGGGAAAAATGTTGAAGTAGAAGTTGAGGTCGTTGACGCAAATCTTACTTACAACCTCCTTCTATGCTGGTGTTGGACATATGCCATGCATGCCGTGGCTTCGTCCCTCTTCTGCGTCATTCGTTTCCCTCACCAGGGGAAAATTGTCACAGTAGACCAGCTCTCCTTCTTTGCTTCTTCTTTTGAAGGCAATGTGCCTTTTGTGGAGCATACCTCCATCCCTTTTGAGAGTGTGGGAGCCGAGCTCTTCAAAGATCCTACCCTCATGGGTGTCTTTTTGCTCCCACCTCCAAACCTCGCCTCCATCAGTATGATTTTGGTTCGTTCTGATCCTTGGGTTCTTCCTCCCATCGACCAGATAGAATCGTGGGGCGAGGAGATGCCGTTGAGTCCCGCCGAGCTCAACTACATCGAAATCACTGCTGTATCGGCCCCTCCTGCTGAATCTGCTTCTTTAAGCGGAGCTCTTGACTCATATGACTATTCCCCTTGGTTTGGAGAATGCGCCTCCTCGGACCCATTAAAGGAAATATTTCCTTTTGACGAAGCCATCATAGAGACCATGTCTCTCGAGGAACCTCCGTGGTTCAATCTTCATCACCGTTCCTCGTTTCTCCCAACCCTTCGGGAAATGTTGGCTTGTCTCGAGCAGTTTGCTCCGTGTCTCCCTTCACAACCTCTTCAGACACCTATTCAGGACTATCAAGTATCTTCTGAAGGGAATTTGGGGAACATTACGCAGACCCAACCTATCGACATCTCTGTCAAGCTAGGGATTGTCGTGCACATTTACATAGGAGTCACTTGCACTCCTAAGGAAATTCAAATCTATATAGCTCTTTTTCGCGAGTTCTATGACGTCTTTGCATGTTCGTATGAAGAGATGCCCGGCATTGATCCAAACATTGTAGTGCATGAGATACCTATGTATCCAGGAGCTAAACCTGTTCGTCAGCGTTTACGCCCTGTGCACCCCGCAAGGCCGCAACAATCAAAGCAGAAGTTGAAAAAATTCTTAAAGCTGGTTTCATTTACCCTATCCCACTCACAGATTGGGTCTCGAACATTGTCCCTGTGGATAAAAAGCAGGGTACTATTCGTGTCTTTTTTGATTATCGCGATATTAACCGAGCCTGCCCGAAAGATAACTACCCCACACCTTTCACTGACCATCTCATTGATGAGTGTGCTGGGAATGAGATATATTCGTTCATGGATGGATTTTCTGGCTACAACCAGATTAATATCGCGCCTGCCGATCAACACAAGATGGCCTTTATCTGCCCGTGGGGTACCTTCGCATATAAAAAACTCCCTTTCGGTCTCAAGAATGTCGGTGCCACTTTTCAGCATGCAATGTCTTACGCCTTTCATGATATCCGACACATCATATAGCCTTATCTGGATGACCTTCCCGCTCATTCAGCTAAGTGCCAAGACCATCTGTCACATCTCCGCGAAATGTTTCTCCATTGTCGACACTACAATATTCGACTTTATCCGCATAAATTTGTCTTCTGTGTAGAATCTGGTCGACTTCTTGGGTTTATCGTCTCCTGAGAGGGCATCCGCTTGGATCCCCTTAAAGTCGAAGCCATTTTGAATCTTCCTCCCCCTACTTCTTTGTGGCAACTGTAGAGTTTGCAGGGCAAAGCAAACTTCTTACGATGATTTATCCTGAATTATGCCGAGGTGGCAAAAGGTTTCACGCAGTTACTCAAGCGCGTTACCCATTTCGATGGGATGCCATAGCTGAAGAGTCTTTCACACATCTTAAAACTCTTCTGGTTTCCGCCCCTTTGTTGCGGCCTCCGAATTATCATCATGATTACACGTTGTATCTGGCCACTACTGATACCACCATCAGCATGGTTCTGGTTCAGGATGACGATGATGGCACTGAACAAGTTATTTATTACCTTAGCCGCAATTTGTTGAACACGGAATCTCGATATGCTTATGTCGAGAAGTTGGCCCTAGCCACTGTTTGCGCTATTCAACGCTTCTGTCATTACATCTTGTTGCGTACCACGACAGTGATCTTTGATTGCAACCCTATGACTTACATTTTGTCACGTCAGTTGCTGGGGGGCAAATACTCGAAGTGGATAGTCATCCTCCAAGAGTTTGACTTGGAATTTACTACTGCCAAGTCTAAGAAATCACTTGTCTTTACTGAACTTTAGTATTCTTTGCCATCTACTACTGCCTCCTCTCAGTTAGAGGATTCCATTCCAGATGAAATTCTCTTCCTCATTAGCACCCTTGATCCCTGGTACGAGGATATTATTGTCTACTTGCAGACATCCTCCTTCTGTCCTGAGACCTCCAAGGATGCTCGCCGACGGATCCGACATCAAGCCCAACCATATCGCATCATTGGGGACACCCTGTACCGTCTCAGCATTGATTCTGTTCTTCGCCGATGCTTGACTTTCGAAGAAGAAGAGAGATTTTTGAATGACTGCCACTCTGGTGCGTGTGGTGGTCACATGTCTGGATATGCTACCACACAGAAAATCCTCCGTGCTGGCTATTTTTGGCCCTCCATTTTCAAGGATTGCATTCTTGCCATCCGTTCATGTCATGAGTGCCAAATTTACCAACGAAAGATGCGTGCACCCCCTGCTCCACTGCACCCCATTGTAACCGTCGGCCCTTTTGCCAAATGGGGCATTGATTATATGACCTGTAACCCTCGCTCGGCCGGGGGGCATAGGTACATCATCATTGCTGTCGATTATTTTACGAAATGGGCTGAGGCGATGCCTACATTGTTTGAAGACGATCACACCGTGGCGCAATTTTTGTTCAACCATGTTATTTCGCGGTTCGGAGTACCCCAAGCCATCGTCACTGATCACGGAAAGCATTTTCGTAATCACATGATGACCGAGTTAACAACCCAGTTGGGCCTAAGGCATGATTGTTCAACCCCGTACTATCCTCAGGCAAACGGTCAAGTGGAAGCTGTGAACAAGGTTTTGGTCACGATGCTTCAACGAACTGTTGGCATGCATAAGTCCAATTGGCACCTAATGTTGTTCTCTGCTTTGTGGGCCTACCGTACCTCCGTGAAGGACACCATCGGTTTCACTCCCTTTCATTTAGTTTATGGACTGGAGGCGACCCTTCCTATTGAGTGTGAGATTCCTTCATTAAAGATAGCCGTCGAATTGCTCCCTGATACTACTCCAGTAGAAGAGCGTCTTCTTTACTTAGAGCGGCTGGACGAGGCTCGTCGTCTAGCCTCCTTAGCTATTGAAGCTCAGAAGAAGCGAGTGAAAAATCACTTCGATAATACTGTTAACCCCCGCTCTTTCATTGAGGGAGACTTAGTACTGCTCTATGATCAAGCTAATGATAAGCTAGGGGCAGGAAAATTCAAGCCTATGTGGCACGGGCCCTACATTGTGAAAAGAGTTTTGCAAAAAGGAGCCTACGAGCTTATTGATTATGAAGGCAATCCCCTGGATAAGCCTCGAAATGGGCTTTATCTGAAAAAATACTATGCATGAATCCAGGCACTCTCTTTTTGTATATACGTGTGCTTTCAGCAAGTGTGTTGTGTGTGCATGTTTTTAATATTTTTGTCGTGGTGTGTCGGCGTGATTGCCGCTTATTGTGTATTTTTTCTTCTTGGACAGATGTCTGGATCGCCTTACGTTGGTTTCACTGATGGTGCCTCCCGCAGTACACGCAACTTGTCATCTGCGGCATGGGTGATCTACAATCCTCATGGTGAGTTAGTAGACATTTAAGGGGTTTGTCTAGGTTGTACGACGAACAATGTTGCTGAATATAGTGCTGTGATTGAATTATTAGCTGAGGCAATTAACCTCGACATTCGAACATTGACTGTGAACTTGGACTCTCAGCTTGTCATCCACCAACTCAACGGGCGTTATTTCGTCAGAGATCATCAGATTTTAAGGTTGTATTTACGTGTTAAGTTATTAGAAAGGGATTTTGATTTCATTACTTATCAACATATTCCAAGACGACTTAATACGTTAACCGATGCATTAGCTAATTATGTGCTGGACAGGCATTTGCATAACATGTAATTCAACATAACACAAGAAGCATAAAGTACAATAAACCATAAAACATATGTATATATATATATATATGTGTGTGTGTGTGTGTGTG